>JAPYZE010001910.1:0-38636 GCA_030522805.1 Leptomastidea abnormis
AAATATATATATATATATATATATATATATATATATATATATATATCTATATTCCGGACAATATTAGTTTATAACCATACGTTGTAGAGTTCGATTTTGGAGTTTTCCACTCGGTTAATTATGCGCTGCATAATCAATTTTTACTCTAAACTGCACAAAGTCATTGCGCGGTTCATCAGAGCATATTAAAAGGCATTTTTAAGCTTGATTCTCTCTCTTTCTCTCGTGCTTATACCTTCCCTCCTCCTCTTTTTATTTCATACATATGCTAGCGGAAGAACGATGTTTGACTACCGCAATTAGCCTTTTTTTCTTCCTCTCTTTCTTTATTTCTCTTTTATTTCTCTCTCTCTCTCTCTCTTTACTACTGCTGCTGCTGCTGCCACACGAAGCGCAAAATATATCGTACAGCTGTTTATATCGCTCGCTCGTGTACATTTTAAAATAGTTCATATAAAAACATACATATTATAAAATTGATGCGCGTTCGATAAAAAAAAAAAAAAAAAAAAAAAAAAAAAAAAAAAAAAAAAAAAAAAAAAAAAAAAAAAAAAAAAATATATAAAAAGATAAATAATAACTATACGTCTGCGTATATTTACATACATGAATAATACCATCAACTCTAAATTACATGGGTTGCTTTTAATATTATGCAGCATATCATAATAATAATAATATGTATATACATATCTAATTGAATTTAATGCAAAGCTGTGTAACTTTGGCAACAGACATATACTATAATAATACGTTACCTGAAATTATCAACGCCCCAAAGGGAATTAATTTAATGTTAATTGAAGCCAATGAGGTTCTACTCTCGTAATATGACTAATTTTCAATATACAATCCATTCATCTATATATTCTATCTCTCTTGTTTCATGTCAAAATTCACTCGACAAGTAATATCACGAGTAGATGTATATTTCAAAGCTCACTTTCTCTCTCATATACACACACATCAAAATTTTCATTCTGACAAATCATCATTGATATACAAACCATACTGTATTCAATTCCCTTATTCAACTACAAAAGAACACAAATTCATTTTAATGCAAATATACACTTCTCCCATCTCCTCCTCCTTCATCCAAAAAAAAAAAAAAAAAAAAAAAATCAACCACAAAACAGTATGATATATCCAAAAGCGTTGATTTTCAGATTTTAAAAAGAATTTTGTGCTTTTCACACGACATACACAAACATCCAACATACATACATATATCCAACGATATGTATCAATCTAAATATGTTTGACGTCTATTATAAAGCGATCCATTCATGTCGTTCGCGAGCAAACACGTGCTTTCTCATCCCCATTCCCACTATATACTCCACCACTTCTTCTTTTTCCAGTCGCGTGTCAATCGCATTGTCGAATACCCGAACTGTCGAGCTGCTCATTAATCGAAACACGCGCTTGATGCATAAATGCTGAAAATTTCGAATGGAGAATACGTATAGCGTGTGTCATAACACTTGCTTTTGTTGTTGTTCTTGTTGATATTCTTGTTGTTATTGGATATGTGTGAAAGCTTTTTTTTTTTTAGTAGCTACTATTATTTTACACCCTTTTTTTGATTTTGTATGGATATGGATTTTTTTTAGTGTTATATTTTTTATAACGTAATGCAAAGTTTACTTGAAAAATTAGTTTTACTTAAAAAAATTTTTTTTGACCAAGTGAAAAAATTTTGACATTGTATAAGATATTTTTATATAGGAATAATTTACTGTAAATTCATCTATATAACGATGTGTTGTGAAAAATAAATTTTAAACATTTATCCTCAATATTACTTTTTTGGCTTTAAATCAGAATAATGAAAAGAGAGCTACGAATAGCTTAATTGACTAAGCGTCAGTTTCGGAATCTACAAGTTGTGGGTTCGATTCTCGGCATCTGTCGATTGAGTTATTGCGCGAGTATACTTATATGCTGAAATACGCTTAATAATAAAGTGTCAAAAAGACTTTAAAAATAATACTTAAATAATTAAATATTGTTGGTGGGTTTCTTTTTTTTTTTTTTTTTTTTAGAATAAATATACAAAGGAATATATGACAAAATTGTCACATTTTTTAATAATTAGCTAGTACATATAATTAAACTGAAAATTTTTTCAAAATAGTATTTAAGTTTTTAATTAAAGTTATAAGTTTTTTTACTTCCGATCAAAACAAAATTTTAAACCTATAGAGAAAGAATTACCAAAATAAAAACAAAATCTTCAAACAAAAATCTAAAAAAAATACATTCACAATTCGAACACACGTTTTTACGTAATACCAAAAAAAAATATCGAAACCTCATTTTCTCTCACCAAAGACAGTAAGAGTTAAGAACCATCCAGAATAATCATAAAGACATCAAGCAGAAGTCATTCAGTTATAGTAAAGATGTACACCTTCATATATATACACAGCTATATACCTATACATATCCTCTTCGTCAAAATCCGCAATTGTTCCAAAGCGAATCACTACCGTCTTTGTTCATTTCACAGGACACCGAAATCATAGCATAGCTAAGAGATAGAAATAGTAAAGGAAAGAAAAGAGAAAAAGAGGGTAGCGTAATCGAGTAATACGACTCGTCGCTCTTTCAAGATCCCATTGTGCGCGCGTCCTAGCGAAAGATATTCTTCACTCCGCTCAACGTAGTTTCGGAATTACGAATTATATCCTCTCTTTCTTTTTCTTTTTCTCCAACTTATCTATATATATCCTTTTTCCTTATTTCTCTACTTCGAATTTATCTTTTCTTCTGACGTCTGTGTGTTCGTTAGCAAATTCTTTTTAAATATCTGTGGTTATATTATATGCAACTTGCGAGAAAAGCTTTACTTGCTTGTATTGCGAGGAGGTTCAAAGGTTAAGACTTGCAATTGTATAATTTTTGTGAAGATTTTAAAAGGATTTGCTTAGTCGAGCGTAATTGAAAAGAAAACGTCATATAATTTTTTTTTTTCGTTATTCTTTATTCACAGATTTTATCGGATTAAACTTTTGCTAGTAAAAGATGGTGAAATTTAAGATGATCATCTATCAAACAAAGAATATAACAAATAGTATACGCGTAAAAAGATTTTTTTGTCGTCATCTATAAAAAATCATACTTCCTTGCAAATCTTTTCTACCAGCGAATATCTCGTAATACGGACTTATGCATCTTGAGACTATAACTTTCGTAAAGGAACAAAAAAAAAATGCGTTTTTGTAGGAAGATGCATTAGTCATTCTGCATTTCATATACATTCGCGAATCTGAAAATCTACACTCTGTTGGCAGTTTCTTTAAAATAGAGAATAGTTCGTCTTCTGATGTAGTATATATAGGCTTGTATCTCGTCATAACTTTCACGTGTGACCGAATGAGTAATAGTAATAGGAGGACTGTAATCAAGTATTATGTAAGTATATGTGAAGAGAGAGAAGCTTATGTGTGTGTTTATTTGAGAATAAGGATTTAAGAAAGAGTTTGATGGTATTGGATGTGATGTGTTTGATAAAAAGGAGTAATGATTTTTTTTTTGATCTGTTGGATTGTTAAGGAATAAATTGCTGTTGAGATAGTCAGGAAGTAATATTTTTTTGATCTTGTTTTTTTATAGGTATTGAGGAACTTGTTGTTTGATTACGTCAGTTGTTGGTCAAGTTGTGATTTACTTGTGTGTAATTAAAAATATTTGATGGATAGAAAAGACATTTGTTGTCTGTCAATCAGATTTTTTTTTTCTTTTGATTAAATAACAATGTAGCGCAAGTCTAAAATTTATAAATGTTTTTAATTTTGGTATTTGATTTTGTAAATTTTATTTTTTGTTTCTATAAATTTATTATTAGATACAATATATACATACTTGTTTGATTTTTAACTCGTTATATAATTAAATGAGAATTTGATAGTTTCCCGATTTAAAACACATAAATATTGTTACTACAGTAATTTAAGAAATGATTGAATATAAATTATTGACATAAATCTAAGAAAGTTTATTTTTATGTCTAATCCATTTATTTTTATTGCCTTGTAATGTTTCCAATTATTTTAAGAATTTCATTTAAAATACATACAATTGATATATTCAATATTATTATTTCTATAACTAATTTAATAACAATAAAAATTTTGTTTTTTGTTTCAGGTACGTCATTACACATGAATATTTATATCAAATCACATAATTTGTAAGTATTTCAATCAATTTATAAATATCACAAAAAATCATAACACATATCCATATAACTTCGATAAACAATATTCTCCTCTTCCCCCCATTAAAAAAAAAAAGAAAAATTATTATTAATATACCTACACCATCGAAAAAAAAACCTACCAAGCGTATGCGCTTAATAACACGTGTATAATATAATAGTAACGTATATACAAACCGCAATATATATACCAAAGCGCTATTAACACAATGCCGGAAGTAGAACGAGTCCAGACATAGCAAGACACGCCCTCAACTTCTTTCTTTTTCTCTTTCTCAACCACATACATACACACAGTTAACCGACCTATTATCGATAGTTCAAGGAAAGTTATATATATATATATATATATATATATATATATATATATATATATATATATCAGTATATCGTTAAAGCCTATGACAATAAAAACAACCTTGATTTCACACTCCTTAAAATAATTCACTGCCCTTACAACCAAGCTCCAATTTAAAAATCTTATGGACCACTTTCTATATAGTCGTATATACATGTTTTGTACACTGTCGTTACGTTAATGCAATATCAACGATGTTGTTATATTGCTTTTATACTACTACTATTACTATATGGTCTTAAAACATCCGGTTAGTGTATGTAATCGGATTCGATAAACGTCGATTATCGTTTAACTGGTGCGAAATAAGAGACTAGGTTGATATGTCTTTTTTTTTTTTTTTAATGATTGATTTGTTGATTACCAAAAAGATATAAATTGCGTAATGGAAATTTTTTTTAAGATCGTTTGCAAGTTCGTTTTTTTTTTATCGTATGTGTATCATTGAGATTTGGATTTTAGAAGATTGATATTTTATTGTTTATATAATTTAAACTGATTAGAATGTTTAAAATATTTTTTTTTAAGATTGATAAGATTAAATTATAAATGATAGTCTAATCTGCGTATTTTATTGGTGACGTTTAATCAATTACTTACATTAGGATAGATAAATAAATGAATTAATTTTCGTATATAAGTCATTACTTTTAAAATTAGAATCAGTTGTGATTTTATTTGGTGTTTAAAAAGAAGTTGAAAGATAAATTGAAAGACATAATAATGAAAGCAGTGTTGCTTTTTATTCTGTTAGTAACATTAATCGCAATTTATGGCAAGTATTAAATTTGTTAATAAACACTAAAAAACAAAGTTTATTAATAAAGTCAATTGTTTTTATTTTTTAACAATGCGATAATTTTTTTTTCTCCAACTAATTTAATTCTAAATTTTTCGCAGTTGACGCTTGTTGCATTGAATCAATATGTGAATATAAATGTAAACTCGTTGGATATCCAGAATCTAAATGCGAAGATGACATTTGTTATTGCAGAAACGGTGCGACTGAAGAGCCATTACCCATCAACTTGAAATTACCAGTACTTTTAAATAAATTAAATTAATTATATCGAAATACATAAAAAATTTTATCTTGTAAAATATATTATTAATTTCAATAAAGAATAGTATTTTTGTTCAAGTTTAAATTAATTGTACCAATTATTTTTCTATTTATTTTAAGTTTTTGATATTAGAATTAGAGCAATTACGTCGCAGTTATTTATGAACTTTAAATTAGTATAGACGAGAAATTTATATTCTTAAAACTACATATATTTCACCAGAACATAAACGACAAAACTTATGCGTATAGATGGAGCTTTACCCAATTTTATCAATTTCGTTTTTTCTTTCAATTTTAAAATATATTTTTTACAATAAAAAAATATAGTATTTTTATAATAAAAGTCCACTCACCACCTATTCCCTCCCATCACGCTCATCTATCTCCAAATTCTTATTTTTCCCTTAACCCACAATAACCCACCCTCATTATTTTTCTCCCTTATTTTCTCAAGTTTACCTTACAGGTAAAATCCTTACCTTAAACTTCATCAAATCTCAATTTTTCCTCTTTCATCCCACACAAAACACTATATCCTCACGCATACAAAGAGACAACGCAAGTGTGAGAGAGAAAGAGAGAGAGAGAGAGAGAACGATATATCATCGTCGCATAAATTCCACGCCATCCGCGTTCCTTCGTCTCGGCTAGACGATAATTGGATCCCGAAGCGCATTATCTTGAGCTCTAACCCCCCCCCCCCTCTTTTCTCTCCACCCACACACTCTCTCTCTCTCTCTCTCTCTCTCTCTCTCTCACTCACTCTCTTTCTCCTTGAGTTTATAAACTATGCGCCAAACACAAACTCCTCCGACAAGACTTGGCCTCTTTGATATTGTGTGTATGCTTATGTCGCGTAGAAAGAGAGAGAAGAGAGTAACTCTCTCTCACTCACTATAGTTGTTGCTACTGTTGTTGCTTGAGACCTCTGAGCCTGCGTGGCATCGTAATTTCGCGGATGGATCGAGAACTGAATGGAGTATAAGGAGTAGAGAGAGACGATTGTGAGCTTTGGGGATATATCTTGTTTTCATATTGCTTATGTATATAGTTTCACCTGTTCACTTCTCTCAATCTTGATGACTTGTGATTAGCTGTACGTGCTTAGAGTTTGAAATAGATGATTTTCTATGAAATTGCATGATAGAAAAATTTAAGTTGATCGAAAATAATTTTTTTTTTTTAAATTTTACCAATTTATGTGTTACGCACTGGGAAATCATAAATTTAACAGGTGTGACTTTGACTAACACAACTACTTTCCTTTCATCAAATAAAAAAAATTCTTTTTTTTTATTAAGTAATCGAATAAAATCGGTAATTTTATGCGAATGTCAATAAATAAACTCACCAGATTTTTACTTTATAGTCATACATACATACGTCTCTTTTAATTCAAACTAATGTATTTATTACTCCATTGACCGATCAACTTGAACTTTTTTTTTTTTTGTATACTGAAACTTTGTAGCTGCTTTTTCATTCGTATGTAGTAGCGAACCGGTTTTTCCGACAACTTTAGCGACGTTTTATTCAAATAGAGATTTAAAAAAAAAAATAAATCAAATGTCAGGTGTGTAAGCCACTTTATTTAATGAAAATTCAATTTTCACACGGAAATTCCTCTTTCTATAATAAGAGTTAGAAAAAAAAAAGTTTCTTTTTTAAGACGTAAGTTTTGTGTACATACAACATAATAACATGTGTATATAATAGATTATAAATTCACAATATACAAAACATAAAAAAAAATCAATTCAATCACATTATTTCTCAATGAAACTCAAATACTCCCAAAACCAACCAACAAAATTACAAACTCTTATATATATATGTATATGACTCACTTGGTTAAGCAAGTAAAAGGAGAAGATACTACTCTTCTTCGTTGACCTCGTTCTTTTTTTTTTATTCATCTTACGAGAAAAGAAAGTTACTTTGCTGCTGTGCTTGGTTTGTCTTGGTTTTTATTAGCGTGTCAAAAAAAAAAAAAAAAAAAAAAGACAGTGTCCGAAGAATCTGCAGTGTCGATTTTTCATGCTCTACTTGTGCTTCGTCATGGAAAATATAACAATTTCTTACTGTGATTATATATATTATTTTTTTTATTGTTTTGAGAAAGTTTATAATTTTCAAGGTCTATAAAGACACTCTTTTTATTTTCAATTAGTCATCTTAATAATAAAAAATTCTATTAATTTTTTATTTGATTAATACCAAGGTTACATTGATAAATCTAATAATTGACCTTGATTAATTAATAAACAAGTCTTCTTATCTCTAAACCACCTTATCATAACGATTACCCAAAACAAATCATTAAAAAAAAAATACGATCTCCCATAATCTAACGACAATCTAAACACACCAAAAGTTCAATATAAAAACTTTCCTTACCTCACCAAAATAAAACTGTCTAAAAATCTTCTTCCATTAAACCTCAAATACTATCCATATTCGCTCCCATTTTCCAAAAGCCAAATCCTTTCAACTTTATTCAAACTCTCTAACACCAACAACCATAACGTCGTCGTCGTAGTCTTTATTTTATCGCTATCATTAAACCAACAAGAAAAAAAAAAGGTGACAGAAAAAAAACGAGAGATCTAAGGATATACTTTTTACTATCCAGGAGCAAACGTGAAATTTATCGTATAGAGTCTTATGTATACCGGACAATCGTGCGTATGTACCTACTATCCTTTTCTTTCTTCTTATATAGGTATATCTTTTGTATAGCCTCGTAAAAATTGTCTTTGGGTTGCATCCTATAGGTAAAAAAAAAGAAAGGCTTAGCTGACGTTGCGGCCTTTTTTTTATATTATACGTTTTCTCTATACGTAAAAGGTTAAGGGGGTTAAGTTTTTTTTTCTTTTTTTATGTGTATGTGTCGTTATAATGTTATATAGCAAAAAAAAATTTTTTTTTATTTTTTTATATCGACTTTCTCTTGTCGATTAATCGTTTTGACATATAAGTATTTATATTTATATGTATGTTTGCCAATATGAAATATATATGTTTATAGGTAAGAGACTATATAGAAAGAAAACTGGTAATTGAAATTTAAATTAATGTTATAAATTATATTGCATCTTATAGGTTGTACATATATACATATTATAAAATGTAACTTATTGGTATGCTAAGAATTTGACGCGCAGGCGTTGAATATAACTGCTTATATTCGTGTAAAGACATTTAAAAAAAAAAAAAGTTGTTATGTTACGCAAATCTTTATCGACAAACTAAAAAAAGAAAATTACTGTTCCCATACGATACGTAATATATATAGTTAAAAGTTACCGTATTTTAAATCAAAAGAATTTCAATTCAATTTTACATGCATATACTAAAGACAAATTGAGTATAATATGTATATATCGTATGATATTTATCTCAGAGTAAACGATTAAAACAACATGTTAGTCTTTACATCCCATTTTGTGTATAGTGTAATTTTGGTACCACATATACGTGTAATGGCTTATAACCAACTGTACCAACAGTAATTTAATTTTCACGTTAACGTCAAAATACCAATCATATAACCGTAATATCAATCAATCTCGGTTATCAATTAAAATCATCCTTATACTCTTATACAAAGATTTTTTAAAAATTTCTTGATTTCAAGTTTGATAATTATAGCTTTTGCTGTAGGAAAAAAAAAATTTGTCAAGGCATTTTTTTTATATATACATAGATCAATTTAAACTTTTATGCATTAACTATAATTTAAAACTAATTCCGGAACCTTTAACATCAACCACCTAATAGTAATATCATCATCATCATCAATTTATAGTCAATCCATATCCTATAACATACATACATCATCCATCATTAATATTTGCAAAGATCCAAGCAATGAACGTAACTGTATGTACCAGAAAGAGACGGGAGCTAGTAGACAACTGATAAGCGAAGAAGAGAGAGAGAGAGAGGGTACGATTATATTTGTTTATGTCAATATAAGCAAAAGCACAACCTCCTCCCTCCTATGTACCCCATATATCTCTCCTCTTTCCTCCTTCCTCCTTCCTCCTCATATATGTATATTTACTTTGGCACAATTTCACCGCCACTGACGCGTACAGTATATATATACATGGCACATATAGAGTGATATATACATACTACGTACCTCTCCTTTCTATATATATTAAAGCTTCAAATTCATTTCGGCTCGGACGCTTTTTTTTCATTTCTTTTTATATTATACCGTTTCCTCTTTTTCTCTCTCACCTCACCCTCTTACGATATGTGTATATTTGCATATACTCGTGCGAAAAAGCGCAATTCTCTCGACTGTATATATACCACCACCACTACCACCCCCCCATTTTTTACTCGTCTGCATATTTCAGATCGTATTACGCATCTATGTCGTTTCTGTGTGTGTATATGCTTCTATCTCGTGAAGATATATTTATATATATAGAAATTTTTTTTCATTTGTTTGCGCCCTCGTTTTGTCGCTTCTCTCTCTCTCTCTCTACTCCTTTTTTTTTACCGATCGTATTTTTCATATATAGTGTGCGTGTATATGTATGTGTGTGTACTGCCTGTTGCAATGGTTACCAACGATACGAAGCTTAATTTTCTCTTTCTTTCTCTCGCAACCCCCAAATTCTATTCCCCTGGAATTAGCACATTAAGCCGATTGAGGCTGATTTGAGGCTTTGAACATAGGTGTGTAAAGTATGTATGTGAATTTAAGAGGGTGTATTTCTAAATTTGGTGTACTTATATTTAGTGTCATGTGTAAGTTAATTACACCTTTTTTTTAATTTTTGGTAATATTTTTTTAAAGAAAATTATGTAGATAAAAAGTATAATAATAATTGATTAATGTATACAGTTGAGGATAAAGAAACAGGTGGTAGTGTAGTTTAACTTTTATAATAGTTAAAGGTAAAAGTCGATCGTTAGAAAAACAAGCTTGTTATAAAGACTATTATAAAAAAGCTTCTCCCCCTCCCTCTATTTAAACTTCACGCGATCTTAACCACGAAATCAAGCAAATAATGACATTTTCCTTTATTTACTCCTATATACACAAGTCAATTTAAAATTTTTAATTTTAATTTTCTTAGAAAGTTTTGAAACTCAACCAAATTTAATAATCTTTCTTGTCAAACATTTTCGTCTTTACTTTATCATAATCCACGACATAAATCTTCAGATAAACATATATACACAAGATAATAATAATTATTGCTGATAAATTTTCAACGAAACTGAGAGAAGGTAAAGGAGAATAAGGAGGGTAGTGATAAACTTAGTAACGCCTATATAACTAAGAACGTGGTATACCAAGAAAGTAAGTTTGTTGCTTGAGTATATCGACAGGCTGTCGACACAACTTTTCAATTTGCTATAGCAATTGTTTGAAACGGCCAAGTTATTTAGTTAACCGCTGGTTAAAACTCACTGTATACCCCCCTCCTCCAATCTTCTTCTTTTCTCTATTTTACTGTACATATATATGTTTCTAATTCTATGAGGTGTGAGTCGATCTAAACTTTCTTATCTTATTTAAAAAAAAAAAAAATTTTCGAATTTGTAAGTGAGCAATTTGTTGTGGAATATATTTGTTTATTTAATATTGATTTGATAAAGTGGTTGAGAGAATAATATTATCAAGTGTATTGATATGCTAATTAAAATGTGTCATAATGTACTGTAATAAATCTGTATAATTCTTTATAGTAGTTGACTTTTACGTCATTACTTTTTATTGAGTGCCGTGTATTAAGATTTATTCAATAACTATTTCTTCAATTCATGCTGCAAAATTTTTTTTTGTATTTATTACTGTTGTATGTAAAAAAATAAATTAATTATTTATTGTAATGAAGAAATCGGCAAAAAAAAGGGGGAAAAGTTAAATAATCTTAGCTCTTATATGATTGTAATCTGTCACAGTCACACACATAACTCACAAAAGAACATCTAATGATATCTCGGACACATAAACTCAAACAAATCTACCTTAAATTAACAAAACAATAGTATAGCAAAAAAATATACGCCTTTTATTATACAATCGTCAAACAATCGGTACATCCTATGATTACGTAAAATATGAAAAATGAAGAAACGAATTGGCTGTTCGAATCGACTAAAAAGACAGTCTCTTTTATCATTGTAAAATCTAAAATCTAAAAAAATTTGCCACATGTTCAATTTTATTGTAGTTTTTATTTAATATGTTCAATGTCAACACGTGTATATCGATGTTACCAGGAAAGAAAAAAATAAATGAGTCATACTCAATACCGAATTTTAGTTATCGACAACTTTGTCAATAATTTTTATGTAAAACTCGTAAATTTTTTTGCACGAAAACATTGCTCGATATTTTAAATAATAAAACTGCATTTTTTTTCTAAAATTTATTATTCATAATTAAATAAACAAAAAAGATTTTTTTTAAATCTCATATTATTACAACCAGAAACACATACATCATCTTAAAATCTAAATCAACACTCACATTATCCTCATAACACTAAACAGCAAAAGAGAGAGGATTTCATTCTCCGCTTATAATAAAGAACTAAGGCGTAAACTCAAGTACACAACAACAACATATATATGTATGTCCAGTAATATCTTAAGATGCGCGTATTACTTAACTCACATACTCAAGACAGATGAAAAAAAAAAACGAGAGCAATGTATACCTATATACCCTACATTGCGCGAGATATATATATCTCATATATAAGCGCAAAAAGTCATTAATTCGATTATTACTATATAGCTTAGCTATAAGTCGTTTCTTTCTTTAGCAGTATCTCAGCCTTTAAACTCTCTTGCCCAATCGAGTATCTGTATCTCACTATACACGCATTTTACTCTCTATATACACTCGTCGTTAATAGAAATTGCTTATATATATATATATATATATATATATATATATATATTCCCCTTGAGTTAGCTATGGTTAATTTATTCGGTTACCATTTGATTTACAGTTGGTGTTGGCAGTTAAAAGAGAGAGAAAGAACTTCGTCACGATATTTGATTTGGTTGTAAAAGGGAGGAGAAAATAATGGATATTGGAATATTTTTAGATTGATAAATTGAGGTTGAATGTTTTTTAATTATAATGAGTAAGTAATAAGTTGATTGGATTTTTAGTTTTTAGATTTATGATTGTGATTGGTTTTTGGGAGTTTTTAAATTATTTTAAAACCGAGAAATATCGTTATTTGATTCTATTGTAATATTATTTTTTTTCGTGGTTAAATGATGCAAAAAAAAAAGAACGTGGATAGGAAGCTTTTGTAGATTATCGCTTGAGATTGTTTACCGAACGTTTATTAGCTTTTACAATGTTGAGTAACGCGTGGCATAGAGAGAAATATATTATAACTCTTATATCGTTGATGTTTATTTTTTTTTTTCGATTTTTTTTTTATTTTACAAATATTTAAATAATATGACTTGGAGTTGCCGTGAACCTCGAGATTTTTTTTTGAAATTTTTTTATAAGATTTACGAGAGTGATGTTAAGTTGCTTCATTTATAGATTTCTTCGTTATTCATTATATTTTAAATGTTGCTAACTTATGTCAATTAAGTTTTTTCTTTTCTTATGGAATACGTAATTACGTTTATATATGTTTGAAGCCTATAAGTTAAGAAAATATTGTAATTAGCATTTGAATCATTTAATTATAAGTCTTTAGAAACGGAAATTACCTACTATTTTCATTCATAATCTGTAAGATTTAAATTAATGTTGACTTACATTGAATGAAAAATATGTTGAATTAATTTGTACCTTCCAAAAAAAAAAAAAAAATAAATGACAAATCATGATGGGCTGATTGTAAATGACTGGAATTTTAGTAGAATTTATGTTTGAGCATTTAATAAAAAAAAAAAGGAAAAATATTGTCGTAATAGATCTTCTGACATTTTGCAAAAGAAAAATAAAATTCAATTTTCACGAAATATACGATTTCTGTGTATGAGAAAATATAAATGTCGTTTTACTATATCGACAATCGTGTCTACAGGAAAATTTTTTTTTTCCTTCTATTTTTATTATTATTATATCTACATCGATGATATTGAAAGCATATTTCGTGAAACTTCGAGACTTATGACGTTTTTCTGTATAGAAGTAAAATAGAAAAAATAAAAAGATAAAAGAATAAAAGAAAGAAAATAACGTCAATAGAATGGTTATACGTCATTTTACTCTTCGCATGGGGTCATTTTACCAATGGACTTGTCGAAAAAAAATAAAAATTGGTAATATTAAAGATTAAATTTTTTTTTTAGTAATGTAAAGTTTATTGATGCAAGAAGAAAAACAACTAAATATTCTTATTTACGTTAAACATGTAAGTGCGTATATTATTTTGAAAAAAAAAAAATACAAGTTTTAAAAGGTAATTGCGTAAGTTATGTATGTAAGTGGCGTAAAACTCTTTACTGCTGTTAAAAAGCTAAAACGTGTCAGAAATTCGATGATTCATATCTTGTAACTCACCAGAAAAAAAAGTAAACAACAAAAATTATGTTATTTTAAAAATACAAAATAAAATTTACATATTTGTTAATTTTCAAAGAAAAATATTTTAATTTTAAATCAATCATCTTAATCTATCAATAAATCATAATAAAAAACTATTATTCTATCCCATAAAATAAAAAAAATTTCAAAACACCAAATAACAAAATTTTATTTTTAAACTCATCCAAACCTTAAGCCAAAAGCATCAAAGGACTCGTAAAAATTTACAACTTCATATAACCTTTACCATTGCATCAAGCAATACACACACAAACACTTATATATCTTAAACGAGTAAAAAAGAGCATATTAAATATTCTCCCGATTCGAAGCCACTCGCGATATATAAACATAAAATACATCCTTTCGAGAAAATCTAAAGCCTCAAAAACCTTTCCCTCCAACATATATATACCTTCTATACCCACCTGCAGGGGAAGGTTTTACTTTGACGGAAACCAAGCGAGAAATGGAAATTCTTCACTTTCAAAGGATTTTCCCGAAAATCCCGGAAAAATCAGCGTTTTATAGTTATAGTAAAGAGTGAGTAAGAGTAAGAAAGACAGTTCTGTTTCGTTTGCTTTCGAAAAGAAAAACATGATCTTGGTGTTTTAACGTTGTGGGAGTATATAGTAACGTCGAATTTTCTTGATTTTTGAAGGAATTTTCACACGAAAGGGCGTGAGAAGGGGGGGGGGGAATCCTTGGATTTTTAAAGTTTACTATAATCATTTTTCACACTAGACGTTACTATTTTTAACTTTACCTAGTTGATTCATTTTATTAAATTTTATTAAAAAAAAAAAATCTTAATTCACTAAAAAAAAGAACTAGAAAACTTTAAAATCATATAGGCTAAATAAAGAGCTCTATATCCATACAACAATCTCTAGATCTTTTAATCTCTCGATTCCTATATATAGTCTCAAATAATTTTATTTCAAGGATATATCTTTCAAACCTCGTTGTTCTGTTTAACTCGATCTAACCAACCAACCAACCAACCAACCAACCTTTTCCTTCCCTTTCCTTTTCTCTCTTTCTCTAACATCGTGTCCGTTTTCCTCTTTCACACGGAAAAATAAGGTATATATATATATATCTATATATATAAGCGCCTATAAAAGATAGAAGGGAAGGGAAGGCCCTCTTATAAGAACAGTTGCAGTAGAGCTCTAGTTTTTAGATTACGCTGTACGTTTATTATATAGGTATATATAACAGAGGCGCCTCTCTCTCTCTCTCTCTATCTCACTCACTGTATATAAGAGAGTTTTGCAATAACCGTCCGTCGTCTCTCTTTCTTTCTGTGCTGTATATAGAGGAACGAAGGCAGGTTTAATCGACAGCTGAAAATGCAAATTGCGCTTAGACATTCGAGAGATGGAAAATAGGTGAATATGTGTGTGTGTGTGTGTGTGTGTGTGTGTGTGTGTGTGTGTGTGTGTATGTGTATGTGTAAAGTTGAACGTTTGATGAAATAATGTGCGTTTCTTGTGGATACACATATAATGTAGTTGAGAGATTCACTTTGATGAAGATTACCTGTATGTATGTATGTATGTATATGTGGAGTTTGTAATAGATAGGATGTAATGTGTTTCGGGAAATTGAAAAATTCTTTGGATGAGATTCTTTAAATTTTTTTTTTTTTAATGCTTGGTGATATTAATTCACTTTTGAAATTTCGTGTTGTTACGAGAGGTTGATCGTTGGTAATAGCAAAAATTTTTTTTTTTAGTTTAGAGTAGATTTGATTTTACATTGCTGATCGCGAATTAATCGTTTTCATGTCTTTCAGTGTATACATAAAGAAGATCGAGACTGAAATACGATTATAGCTTTTATACTAAAAACATCGTTTTACATCTATTTTTTAAAATATTTTTTTTTTTTACAAATGTATATAATACCCAGAATTGCAAAATTATATTTAAATATATTCTAATAAGAAGATATAGTCCGAATGGTAACCGATTTCTTGCGTATCTTTAACAAAAAAAAAAAAAAAAAATCGTGATGTGCAAAAAAAAAAAAAAAAAAAAAATCATCTGTATACGATTCTATACGCAATGAAATGTGTTACTTGGATGTTTATGCGGGAGAGAACGTGAAGATATATAAATATATATATATATACATACATGTACCGTAATGTAATGGTTTTACTTGGCAAAGTGCGTTTTAATGACCTCGCGCCTTTCTCTATTTTTATGTATAATACATATGCGCGCGTGTGTGTAGTATCCCTTGCTTGCGTGAATTATGCATTTTCTGTTAAATATATATACACACATATATAGGGCGCCTCTCTATATATTACATTACGCGGCTTCTTTTAATCTTTGTATCTCATTATTCTGCCGACATTTTTTTTTTCTTAAGTGTAACATACGTTTAATTTCGAAATTAATACGATTATGATATATTTAATAAAAAATTTTTTTTTTTGATTTATTAACAACTACTTTTCATTTCTTAAATAATCATTCATTCGTAAGCAACTTCTTTTTCCATTCAATAAAAATACCCTATTTCTTAAAAAAAAAAAAAAAAAATATATATTCGCAGCATTAAACTAAAACTTGAAAAAATATATGTTTTTTCTCACTCTCTTACCTAGTCCAACGATATTCTACCCAAGCTCATGCTTTTTTTCGCAATTACCACCTTATCTCTAATTACGTCGGTCCTCGCTCGTCAACGCGTCTCTATTCAAATGATAAATGGCTTCTAGTGTATATATACCTATACCACATTATAACACATAAAACTTGGAAAATTTTGATGTGAAAGGACTTTTCCAGTGAGAAAGAAAAAAAAAATAGTTGGAGGGAAAGAGTATATGTATGAAATAAAATGAAAGCGCGACCACCTATATATGTTTATATCTTCTCTCGAGTGTAGAATAAAAAAAAAAAAAAAAAAAAAAAAAAAAAAAAAAAGAAAAAAGAAAATAAAAAGGAAAAGAAAAACTAAAAATAATAAAAAAGAAAACAAGATGAAGGGGAGATCCATTAATGTAATTAGGATTAACAATTTTGTTAATGGCTGAGTGAGATACATATATAATGGTGAGACTAAAGAGTGAAGGAAATGTAGGAAAGGGTTTTTGACTTTTCACCCTTCTATTCCGCTAAACGTTATCTAAGGTATAGGTGTGAACTTTATCTATTGCTAGATCTGTGGTCTGTTTAGTTAAAAATTAAAAAAACTTTTTTAGACAAAATTTTTATAATTATTTTGTTAATAATAAAATGAATTAAATAATATTTTACTAAAAAAATCTCATATCCTAAACCAATTTTCCCTTAGAAAGCACAACAATCTCATCATAATACAAAATACCTAAATCCTCTCAAGGTACCTATACCTATACTCCTTCAACAAACTATGATGACAAAACGTTTTCCAAATTCAATATCACTAATACACCAAATCTGTCTCTTCCCCTCCCCCCTCCTTTCCTCACACAAACGCACTCTTATTCCTATAAAATCACAGAACTCAAAAGACTCACGTTTCCCTCTCCCTCTCTTTCACACTGCATAAAAGCAAAACGAAGTTTTCAAATATAGAAAGGGAAAAGAAGAAGAAGAAGATTCTCTCTCTCTGTGCTTCGTTTCAAATTCCGCACGAGGCGCTCGATCGAACTCCCTCTCTTTTACGGAGACACGCCGCCACGTATACACGTAGCACATGGCAATCGCGCAAAAGTGGATGAGCGTACAGAGAGCCAGGAAAATAAGAGAGGGAGAGAGAAAGAGACTCTCTCTCTTTTGTCGGGAGGCGCGCGAATTGTTTGCGCTCCGTTTGACTCTCTATCCTCCGTCTCTCTCTTTCCCTACTCTACTCCTTCTACTCTACTATTCGCTCAAATAAACTAAAGTGCACTTGTATGATTAGAATGACGGTAATCTGCGCGCTTGAACTGTTTCCATACCTCTCTCCTCTGACTTTACCTCTAGCTTTCTCTCTCTTTTTCGTTCTGTTAAGCACTGCATAATGTATTAATATTTAAATTTTAAATTTCGTTTGGAACTTGTGGAGGCTTGAATGAAACAACTAATAATAAAGACCTAAATTTTTGGTGGGATGGAAAATGTAAAATTAATTTTGAGATTTTACTGGTATTATAAGTATAGATGTGATTACTTATTCTTTTTTTTTGTAAATTATTTTTGATTATTTTAAGAAATTTAACATTGTCTCATCATACCTAACTTTATCTACTTGATTAAAAAAAAATTAACAACAATTCGACTCAACTTAACATTAACATAAATTTACAAAGTCCAAAGATATATACAGAACACAACATTTTTTTCTTTTTCTGTAAAAATAAAAAAATAGTATTATCTACAGCAATGCATTTCCATTGCCAAACGAATAATATAATCTTTATCTTTACTGACATAACGTCAAGTTAACAAAAGAAATCCACGAAAAAAACTTGAAAAAAGAATATGAGCGAACGTAACGTAGGAATGAAAAGGGCGATTTGTAGGAGTTACGAAAAACAAAGGAGATGAGTGGCAAGAATAGAGAGGATGAAAAGGGATATATATTCTTGGTGAAAAAGAAAAGAGTAAAAATATAAGTGTCAGGATAAAACTGAACAATACGTGAATTGCAAGCTTGAATCTCGACTGGCAGTTCTCCAGTCTTGAACTTAAATCGCTGTCTTTCTTTCTTTCTTTTTTTTTTTTCGTCACGAACTACCTCTTTATTACGAGATGTACTTAGCACTTCTTTATCTTAAATTATATTCTTCCTTTTTGTTACAATTAATTATTAAATAAATTAAAAATATAATAATTTTATCAATTTATATATACACACACGTGTCAAAACACAACTCACAAATTATCGAATCCCAAAAAGTGCACTCAAATCAGAAACGTTTATTATATATCTTCACAAAGTTGTCATAACCTTGATTATATAGAATACGACGACATAATAAATCAATCGAGAAGAAATCAAACAAAGTAGAGAGAAAAGGTACATACAGCAATATGAAGAAAAGACCAATCCGTAACAAGTACTAAAATATAAAAAAAAAAACGTTTTTGTCACTGAGTAAAATATATAACCTTTTTTTCGATACGCCTTCAATTTTTTAGAAGAGACTATGTATAAATGAAAAATCAGTGTGGATCGTTTAGTCAGATGAATTGGTTCGAGAGTAGAAATAGTCTTCTTTTTTTTCTTTGTCTCTTTTCTTTTTCTTTCAACTGTAGAAAATGAAGATACACATAAAAGAAAGCTTACGAAAATTAGTAAAAGAAATATTTGAATTTAAATATTTTTTTCTTTTTAATAAATTTTAGTTGGTTATTTATTCATAAAAATTTTTTATAATATACTAAAGTATAAATACTTAAAATAACACCTTTATTAACATATTATTCTCTCTTCACACAAACAAAATTCCAAAATTAATTCAATCAGATATACCACGTAAAATTATCCATTAAATCATTCCAATCATTTCAACAACAATACATTCTTAAACAAAATTACCATCATTCACTTAACAACCGACCATATATAAAAACAATTTCCAAACAATCCTAAAGCCACACTTCTTTTGTTATTTACACATAAAAATTCTAATCTATGAGAAAGCCAAACAAAAGTATACGTAAATTTGAAGTAAGAAAAGACGAGGTTTGCGTGCAATTTAAATATCTAAGCTACATATATGTATATAAAACCAAACGTGTCTAACTAATCCAAACCATAAGTTTATTCAAGAATAAGAATAAACTATATAAGCTTTTTTATCTCTGGCTTATTTAACGTCCGATTAATTTTTTCACTCAACCTTTTTCACTACCACAACTACAAAAAAAATTCAATATAAGGGTAATATTTGCAAGTGGTTGTAGTAGTAGTTCGTGCATCGTAAAATTCGCTTTCCAATAACTTGACGATCTCAAGCAAGTATATGTATACCATTATATTATCCAAGAATATTCGTTCGTACATTCGTTAAAGCTAAACCAAGCGAGTAAATCGCATTTGCGTATATTCTCTGGGCTATACGATATTTTTCTTTTTTTTTTTTTTTTTTTAAATAACGGGCAGTAGGAGAAAAAGATGGGGGAGGAGTTGAATCAGTGAAGCGTTAAGAAATCGAGTCACCGCGAAATTCTTGAGTGTCTGGAGTTTAAAAAAGGAAAAAAATAGAATTTGACATTTTTTTATATGGTCAAGTAAATATGTAATAGCTCTGTGTGTGCGTATGTATTGTTAAAAGCTTGGAATTTTGGTAATTTTGATCGTTGAAAACTACTACTACGTTTTTAATCTATATGTGCCTTTGTATGCTTAGCCAACTGTAG
Organism: Leptomastidea abnormis; assembly: GCA_030522805.1. Classification (NCBI taxonomy): domain Eukaryota; kingdom Metazoa; phylum Arthropoda; class Insecta; order Hymenoptera; family Encyrtidae; genus Leptomastidea; species Leptomastidea abnormis. The sequence goes on from JAPYZE010001910.1 coordinate 20,542, forward strand.
ACTAATGCTTGACAATGAGAAAAAGTAGTCGCTTGATCAATTTTATTATACTGGGTATTGAAAAATAAAAAAAAATAAAAATATGTGTATGTAGGAATGATAGGGAAAAAATTTGTAGCAAAGGGTAATAATAAAAAAAAAAATATGTATGAGGATACAGAGAAAAATATTCAAAGGGATATGCGTACGTATATGCGGGCGATTGTAATAAAAGGTATTAAGCTTTTGGTATTCTTGTTATATTTAAAATGAAAAATGTGACAATACATTTTTTTTTTTTTTTTAAGAAAGATTCTTCCGGCTAGTGATTTTATCTGGGTGTTAAAGAGCCTTATTTGACGATTTGATAATTTTGCAAGCTTGCAAGCTCGAGCTTTTTTTGTAATTGTTATTATAATTGTGTATCGTAACTTTATTATTTTATTACATAATGAATAAACTTAAACAAAGATATCAGTTTACCAAGTCAACCGATACTTCCTTACATTACTTGTCCTTGAAATTAGTCTATACTCTCAATAACACAAAATAATCAATAAATGCAAGATATTCTAATTTATATAAAAATCTAAATTCAAAAAAATTAAAGCTTCAACGCCACGATAGATAACAAATACGACAAAATTAGCATTAATTCAATAAGAAATCATTGAAAAACCACATTATGCAGAACAAAAAAAAAAACAAATTGCTACTAATGCAATTGGACTTTTGAATGCAAGCTCAAGAACCAGTACCAGAAGCAGTAGCAAAAAAATCTTACTCAGAATAGATCCTCTTTACGACATCGCGCATATTTTAAGCGACTTTCATCAGTACCCATTTTTATCACAAGCAACTTTCTTCGCTTCGCTTTTTTTTCTTCTTTTTCTTCTTCCATTTATCGTTAGGGTATGCTTAAGAAAAAATTTGCGATTGCGTCAATTGTTAAGAACGACTTGAAAAGAATAAGAAGAATAAGAAAGAAGAGTAGGAAAGAGAGTTAAGTTTTTGCTACAAATGGTATATATGACGATTACTTAACTATATCTGTCTCTTTGGTATATTACTAGAATCCTATTTAATTTTGAGCTTTCAAGTTTATTATTCGTCTTAAAAAATAAATTAAAGAATCGCAAGCTCAAATCTTTATTTAAGGGTAAAAAGCTTACGTGGACAATTTTTTTTTATTTTAATAAGCTTAAATATTTTGGCAGAAGTATAGAATTTAAGAAACTAAAAAGATCTAATTTTTTCAATTCAACCACTTACATTTATCCTCTTTTCTCTCTACACATACAAAATATATACAAAAATGTGTATTTAGTAAAACGCTTGAATGATTAAAAAAAATGCCCATTTGATTTTCATATGTATGTATGTATGTATGTATGTTATGTTTGTTTGGTTCAAAAAAAGAGCTGAGGCGAAAGGCGGATTTCCGCTTTTTTTTCCATACGAACGGAGAAGCGCCGTAGCGAAAAATTTGCTGTCGCGCGCAATAAAAGCCGAAGAGAGAGAAAGAGAAAGAATTCAAAAAAGAGCTTCGTTATATACATGTATGAATTTGCACGTATATACATAGGTGTTTTTTAGTTGCAATGCTTTTGCAGAGCTGCTATGATGTTTTATATTCGGCTAGTAGTATAAAATCCAAGCGTCTGTTTTTTTTTTGGGGGGGGGGGGGGAAAGGCTTTTTCTTTTCGATGCTCAGTTTTGTGTGTGTACGATAGAAAAAAAAAAGAAAAGAGAATCAATAGCTGCTATATGTATATGTGTACAAAAGTAAAGCGTAAGCTATTGAAAATTATTGGTATTATTGTGAATTGGGAATAGATATATAGGTACTGTTCTCCAGTAAACGTTTCGATTATTATATTTTTCTTTTTCTTTTATGGTACCTATTGTTTATTTTGAATGAATCAACCATTTGCAAAAAAAAATAAAGAACAAAGAGAAATCCAAAGATTTAAACCCAAAGTATAGTACAAAGTAGGGGATCAGACATCACTTAGAATCGACCAAATCTCCAAAACCACAAAGACTAAAACTCAGTAATACCTATATATATAAAGCTCTCTTTTCCCCTATACATGGTAACATGAGAAAATCATGTAGATCCTAAGAGCTATACTCTCCAAATTTATCTCTCACTCACTCTCTTGTTTCTTGTGACAAAACTTTGAACAACGAATTTGATCTATCTGTGGTCAAGTAACAAGTACCAAGTCTTATTCACGAAGGTTAAATATATATATAAGTATAAAGATACAAACTTAACTTACCGGTTAATGGCACGAGGAGAAGAAGAAGCCCGCTGGCAGTTGCCAGGATAAAGATCGAACGTTGTGTGAATCTCATGCTACTGAAGAGTAGATGACTTTAAGTGAAGGTTGATGTTGATCACTTTCGTTGACCACTTGTGTTTTTTGGACTATATATTATGTCTTGATTTTGAGATTCACTTATTTTGGAGATACATTGATTTTAATGGTTAACTTTTATTACAATTTATTTATTTATTTATTTATTATTTGTGATAAATTTTTTTATTTTTATACACACAGATAAATATATCTCACTAGGTATATAACGATGTTGTTGAGAAAAAGAAAAAGATAGAGAAGTTATGTAAAACAATCGGTAATTTTTACGTAACGCGCGAACTTTAGCACACTTGAAAAAAAAAAAATAAACACACTTTATACACGAGATGAAATTAAATTTAAAACGTAACTTATATTATCAATAATTAAAGATGAATCTATGTTACACTAATCACCGAATTAAAATAAAAAATTAGGATAAAAAAAAGGACAGGGTAATAATGGATAATTGATAAAGGAAATAAAAAAATAAATTAAACTATAATAATTAAAAGCACCTCCTAATAAACCCCACGTTCATCACGTCCACGTTACAGTACACACTCGCGCACATAGTCACGTGTACTTATATGCACGATATAAACTCACAACATATAAATTACAAACCAAATATATATATCTATATATTATATACTTGTATATATAATATAAAGAGTATAGATGTATAAAATAGAGAGAAAATCTCAACACTGGTCTTTCTCTCAAGTTGTGTATACGCCGATCACCGTCGGCTGAGAGACTGAACTCTCAGTTGGGACCTAAGTGGTATATAGTATATGGTAGTAGTAGTATTGAGAGAAACGTATATAGGGGGGGCCTGATTCTCCAAGTGAGCGGCAGAGTTTGTTGTGTGTGAGTACTGTAAGGTAAAAAGATGGAGGGGGGGGGGAGGAGAGTTTGTAGCAGCCAAGGATTTATGTGGATATATGTATGTATGTATGTATGTATGGGTGAAAGAGAGTGTGTGTGTGTGTTGTGTGAGAAAATGATAGGAGGATTCTCTTGATTGTTCAAGGAAGTGGGTCAGTGTGCGTTTTTTCTTCTTATTTTTTTGAGGATTGACATGAAGTTGGAAGATTTTTTGGAATTTTAGGAGGATATAATGTAGTTTAGGTTTTGTTAGGAAATTTTTAATTATAATTGATTCTGATGATATTTATTAACTGATTATTTAAAATGTAATAATAAGAATATTAAATAAATTATTTTAAATATATTAATTTACATTACATACATTTCAATATCTAATACTTTCTCTTTTTTTTTATTACAGGATTTTAGAAAGAAAATACCATATGAGGAAACACTTCAAAAATGTAAAGATTTAGAATATCATATTACTCATCATTTTATTTATCTTCATGGTTTGCTGCAAAATCTCGAGCAGAATTTAAAAAATAATTTGGTCCAATATGTAGAAGATATCGAACGTAATATTGAAGAATGCGAGAGTAAACTTGTAGAACAGAAAGATCGTTTGGATTATGTTGGATCGGTAAGTCATTATTTTTTATGATAAAATCCAAATGATTTTATTTTATTAAAATACAATCAATGAAATATTTATTTTTAGGTATTTGAAAAAGCTAACTTAAATGGAAAACCGATTAATATAAAAAAATTCACTCAAAGAATGTTAGAGCTTGCAAATTTACCATGTCATCTTCTTGATACAAATGAAAATGCCGAGCAGATCAGGCAAGTAAAAATTGACAATTTTTTTTTCATTCGCGTTGCAATATAAACCTTTTATTTATTCAAGTAAATATTATACACTTCTATTATTTCATGTTTTTAATAATTAAATTACATTTTTTTAAATATTTTTTATAATAGTAAATTTTATTTGTCCATTAAAGAAAAGACATATAGTCAAACGTAAATTTATAAAATTTCAAAATAAAAAACAAAAGTCAAATTTGATTACAGTATGGGTATCGACGGTTATGTATACGACCATATTCGTCAACACCTGAAGCTAGAGATTCCAAAAGCTTTCAAACCCAATTTGGTAACGACCGATGAACTACCTGAAGATTACAACTTGGAACCACTACTAGACGAAACTATGAGTAAATGAAAAAAAAAAATATATTTTTCAATTCTTTTTGGTTATTATATTTATTTTTATATATAGGTACCGGTAACAGAGTTATTAAAAAAAAAAGAAAGAGAAAATTGACAATTTTATTCTTTTTTTTTTTTAAATACTCAATGTGGCATGCTCATGTAAGTTTAAAATTTAGAAAAAGTCAGAGCTTGGGGAGATAGAAAAAAAACCATCTGCATTTTAATTTTCTTTGCCACTACTATCACCAACCGATGACACTTCAAAGAAAATTTGCATTGTAGACGTAGTATTATAAAGCGGTATTGAAAAAAAAACGAAAAAAAAAATATTAAAAAATTCAACGCGCAAAAGACTTTTCAATCACGCAAAATTGATTCATGCAGATTTCTTTTGAAATTGACAAAAAACTAAAAAAAAAATTTTATTTTGGAGGGGTACCAGGAAGCTATAAAAAAAGTGTTATACTTGTATAAATTAAAACTCTTTTATTTTTATGATATTTAATCAATTTAACGAATACGTTTAAATACAATATAAACTTTATCAATAATTTATCTTTTTTTTTTTTCAATTGAATCAAAATTTAATAGAAGACTAACGTCAAAATGTAAACGAGTTTTTTATTTATTTTCAACTTTTAAATACCTACACTTTTAAAATTTATAATAATTTTTTAGATTCAAGTTCAAGAATGAGCTTTAGAAGAGACGATGATGCCATGTCAACAGCTTTATCAACACCACGAAGCCAATCTCCTGACGAACAACAATACGATACCGAACCTGCTGAATGGACACCAGGTGACATTAAATATTTTACTATTACAAAAAAAAAATCACATTTTTCATTATCAAGTACACTATAATTTGTACTTATTAAAATTTTAGGTTGTCCAGATCGCGTCCGCGTAAAACACGTCACCAGTCCAGTTGATTTTTATGTTGTACGAGAAAGCCAACTAGATGATCTCAAGAAACTCGAGAGAGATATTTCTTTTTACATAAACACCGTCAATCCATCTGTACCTGAAGACATAGAATTGAGTAAGTAGTGTAAATCCAAATATTTTTGTCAAGTTTAAAAAATAATTTTCTAATATCGATCTAATTATGTATTAAATAAAACCGACTTAGCTCTGTTACGTTCAACTAATTTTTTTAATCTTACACTTGAATTCGAATAATGAAATTTTATTTAAATTTTTTTTTCAGATCGTCTATACATTGTGAATTTTAGTGATAAATGGTATCGTGGACGTATTGTAAACAAAACAAGAAATGTCGATTTTGGAATCTTTTACGAAGCCTTTTATATCGATTACGGTATAACAGATAGTTGCGTGACAATTGAGCGAATCAGGAATGCTCCTGATAATTTGAAGATACTTGGAGGCTTTGCTGTCCATTGTACTTTACCTGAGATTGCACCTATAGATGAGATTTGGTATAATGAGAGCATTAATCAATTTAAGCAGATGGTTACTGGGTAAGTTGATTAAGATTTTTTTTGGTGTTTTAATATTAATTATTAATCGTGTGATCGATCAATAATAGAGTTTTTGGAATTTTTTTCTTTTATAGTTGCTCGTTACACATGCAGACGATAGATATTGTTGAAAATGTGCATACTGTGAAACTTACAAAATTTATCGGTCATGAGAATAAGAATATGTCTATTTATGATTGGCTCATTGATGTGAAAATTGCCAAGCCAACGACTCATAATAAATTGCTGGTAATGAGATTTATTAAATATTTTGTTAAACTTAATTCTAAATAGCTTAATCATATATTTTTTTCAGAGGATGAATCCAGTATCTACACATGCTTTCTACTATGACGAATTACCAATGGATAGATATACGTATGTTAGTGTTTCGTCTGTAGTATCACCAAACTGTATATATGTTCATAAGGTCATAATTTTATTTAATTTTATTAAAATTTTATTTGAAAATATTAAATTTTTCATAAAATATTAATGTTAATTATTAATTTTTACAGAAGCAAGAGGGAAACTCTAAGAAAAATGACAGTTTTAATACAGAATACCTAAATTATTTGCATACAAATAAAAATCTTTCAAAATCTTTGGAAATAGGTAGATTGATTTTGAAAACCTTAACTTTATTATTATTAAAAAATGAATTTCTTACTACTTACTAATGTTTGTTTTTAGGAAATCCAATATGCATAAATTTACATCCTCACCGTTGGCAGAGAGGAATCATTGAAAAAATTTGTTTTGAAGACCAAAAAGCTGACATTTTTTTGGTAGACTTAGGTTTTACAACTAGAGCTAATTTCAATCAAGTCTTACCTCTACCTGGTCGATTCCGTACGTCGACAATGCAGGTATACTTATTTTATACTTATTAGCTAATAAATGAATAATAATAAATATAATTTCATGTGCAATTTATCAAAACAAAGATTTGTTAATATTCTACATATTTGACTTAATAAACGTTAATTTTGTCCAATTTTCAGTCTATAAGAATATCTATGATCGATATTAAACCTGTGAATGGTGATGAGTGGTCCCCGGAGGCTATACATTACCTAAAAGCTCACTTGCAAAAGAGAACAATTAAAGTATTTCCATTTGTAAAAATTGAACGGAGTAGTAATTCCCCTATCTTTGAAGTCGTCATTTATCTTCAAGGCACCAACGTTAATGCCAATCTTGTTTCTCAGAATCATGCAATAAGTACAGGAGTACGGTAAGTTATTTGCAAAGTACATGTTATTTTTTTTTCCAATTTCATTTATAAAACTAATTTATTTAAATATTTTAGTTCAAAGCACTCGTCATTGAACAAAAGCCTCACGGCTCCTGTAAAAAAACATAAAAAAAAGACAACTAAGAAATCTACTCCTAGCACAGAAGCTCCTGTCATTATAGAAAAGCAAGATGAATTTGTACCTCCAAAAAAGAAACCATCCAAGACTGCAGACGATATAGATCCTTACAGAGTTCGCATCAACATAAACAAAATCATTTCACCAGACGAAATTTTCGTATCGCAATCCTCATTAGTCTCTGATTTTGAAGATATGAAGAAGAACATGTTTACGTTTTATGAGTCTCACAGTAGCAAGTGGAATGGTGTTTTGAAGCCTGATTATTATTACTGCGTCAACTCGCCTAAAGACAAGCAATATTGTCGAGCCCAATTTCTTGGATTATCCGAGGACGACACCGAACGGGCCAAAATGATATTTATTGATCTAGCTGAGATTGAGGAAGTACCTGTTACTGATATTCAACCTCTGGATAAGCGATTTACGGATGTCCCCAAATTCTTATTTAAAATCAAACTTGCGGGCATCAGACCTACTGGTGGTACTGATAAATGGCAATCAACTTCCTGCCAAAAATTAAAGGAAATTATCAATGATACTGGAGATAGCAAGTATTATATAACTATGGTGGTACGTATTGTGGATAATAAAAGTATTTATATATTTTAATTTGTTAATTTTTTTAATTGATGTATTTATTTATTATATTCAGATTTTGTTGTCTGATAGTAGTTTGTTAAACTGGCTTATTGCCAACTAACATGTTAAACATTTATGATTTTTTTTTATATTCTAGGGTACATCTGAAGATGATACTATGTTGGTTGATTTAGTTATAAGACGAAATGTTGTAACTGGTCCTATCACACCGCATAGAAAGGAAACCATTTCAGTTGCTCGTCGTTTGGTCGACGATGGTGTTGCTTTACCAATTAAAGGGTAATTTTAAAAAACTTATTTTTATTTTTTGTAGCATTATTTCACGTAAAAATAACATTTATTTTAATTTTATAGAATTTTCGAAAAAGAAGAAAAAGAACTGGCCAACGAGTTAAGAAAGAAATTGCAGCTTGATTATGTGTCAGTTGAAAATGCGGTACCAGCAACCGAGACTAAGAGTACACCACCTGAATCGGTTACGTCTGAGGCCATTACAAGTGATTTTGAAACTCAAAATGAAAAAATTACTGCGAATAACGATGAATGCGAAGACTTTAATGTATCGAGCGAAAAAATACCTTTACCGCCTAAATTAACTGATTGGATACCTCCCGCTCATATTAGAGAGGAAAGCGTTTTTGAAGCCATCGTTACTAACGTCGATGAGAATGGCGACGTTTATTTCCATCCGAATACAAAAGAATGTACGTAAATTTTATATTGTAAAGAAAGCAATGAAAAGTGCAAGAATTTATTTTTTGTATATATCATGTATACAAAAATAGTCATTTTGATACCAGTGAAAAAATTTATTCCTTTATAATTTTTACGTTATACTTTATATTAATCTATTATTATATATTTCAAATCAAATCTTATAATCAATGAATTTAAAAATTGCATGTAAACTTCATGTCTTTTATTTTTTCTATTATATTCTTATAAAAAATTGTAATGCATCAAATTAAACCATTGAATGGATTACCTTTTCATGTAATAAACTACTATCTTCTTAACAAAATCTAGAATTGTAATGTAATAAGTAAGATTTCAATAAAAAATACTTTTTTCTATTTTTTTTTTTTGTAAATACTTTAATTGATCATATCACAACTGTTGATAACCTTGGTTTTCTAATTATATTTTTGTAATTTTATTTAAATACAACTGCTCTTTTAATTTATATATATACCTTACAGATATCGATATGTTGGAAGAAATATGTTATAAGTTGGATCGTAGCTACAGTAATAAATCTATAAAAAAATATGATTACGTATGGGAAGAAGGTGATCTATGTATAGTAAATTTTCATGTTGATAAAAAGTGGTACCGTGGAAAGGTACTTCAGGTGATAAATCCACAGACTGTAAAGGTATAAATATTCTCTTATTTAGAATTTTCTATTTGCTAATTGTATTGCGTTGCTTACAATTATTTTTATTTGGTATAGGTGCTTTTCGTAGATTATGGAAATGTAGAAGATTGCGCTATAGGTACTGTTAAGAAACGAGTCAAATTAGAAAATATTCCTATTCAATGCACAAAAGCCAGCATTGCAGGCATAAAACCAGTAAGTTTTTTTAATAATTATTTTCTAAACAATTGTTATATAATTATTTATACTTTGCGCTTACAAAATAAATTTTCATAAATTTACAGTTATATTTAAATTGGGACCTAAATGACTTAGATATTTTACACAAAGTGATAGTGTCATACCCATGTAAAATAAAGATTGTACAAAGACCACCACAACCATGGAAGGTTAGACATTTATTAATATAAATTTTGTTGGATAATAGCCACAAACATTTAAAAATTATTACATTTGATTTGTATTTCAGGTCGCTATTTGGGTAACCGACAAATCATCATTCTACCAACTTCCTTGGTACTTAAAAAATAAAACCCAGGTTCAATGCATTGTTGAAGACATTGAATTATATTTTGATGATAATGACGATGATGATGAAGATGTAGTAATTGAAGGTACAAATAAAACAGACTTAACAGTTTTCAATGGTTTTAATACATCAACAAAAAGTAAAGAATCGTCGTCAAGTGACGATGAAGATGATCAATTTGAATCTCCGGACGATGAAGATTCAGATTTAGAAACTAGTAAAGCTGATTGTTCCACAACACTGAGAGATGATGATTATGTAGATGATATGACAGCTCGAATGGATTACATTAATTTATCAGATGATATCAATGAATCATTAAGGTATGTTTTACAAATTACTATATGTATTTCTGAATAATGATTCATTTTCCTTTTAATTTATAGATATATGAACCAAAAATTAAGAAACAAATCGAATTCAACATCCAGTTCGAATAGTTTGCAAAAGAACTTACTATCATTTGAAAAACCAAATGCTTGTTCTTCAGACTGCAGTGAAAGTAATTCTGATCCAGAACATATTGATACTTACGCAGAAGAAAATGAGGAAATGATCTCTGGGAATTCAGTACTGTTCAATGGCAATTGTGATCTTGATAACTTTGATGCCATGAGTGTTAAAACTGACATGCTGTGTAACGGCAAGGATAAAAGTGATTTTATCTCGTCTACACCATTGAACACTTCGTTAAATCTTTGTCATGACTATGATAACGTTATAAAACAAATTGACTTTCAAAAGTATAATATTAAATGGTTTGAGATGGGCTTAGGGCAAGCATTTTCAGAGACTTATATGTCAGGATACCTTATAAATTGTAACAGTCGGGTAAATTTTAATTTTTTTTTTAAATTGTCAACTTTTTATTATATTTAAAAAAATTTTTTAATATACTCTTAATCTTCTTTTTTTAGGAACTGAATAAATGGATTGCATTGTCTCATAGTATCAATGAAAAGATTCAAGAGTGTGTAGAGCAACAGCCGTTATTCACTCCCAATACAGGTAATGATTATGAATTTATAAATTTAAAATTTAATTTTCTTAATAAAATGTTCACAAAAAAAACATTTATTCACTAAACATTATATTAAATCATTATCTAAATTCAATTTAATATATGTACAGGAGAATTATGTATAGCACAATACGATGATGGTATGTGGTATCGAGCGCGAGCTATTAAAAAAGTAGTCAGTAATGATAAACGTGGTATCTTGGTAGAATTTATAGATTATGGAAATCGTATGTTGATTACTGATATTAATTGGTACGTAAAATTCAAGTATTTATAATAAATTATGAATTTCTTTATGTATTTAAAATTAATAAATGTTATATTTTTAAGTATTCGTACAATTAAAGAAGAATGGCTTGATGTTCCTGCTATGGGTTTTTACTTTAAACTTTACAACGTCGCAGTTGCACCAGAGCGTCATGCAGAAGTACGCGAAGAAATGAATAAAGTTTTAGGCCAATCAGATAGATATACAGTTCACATAAGGGTAAGTTAAAATATTTCTATTATTAGAGTTGTTGTAAGCATTGACTTTTATTATTTGCTTGTACATTGAACAGAGTCGTAAATATTGTAGGCATTTATTTTTACGATAAAAACAATAACCCTTAAAAATTTTTTTCAGCGTTATGATCCTGAATTGGAACTGGAAATATATCTTAATAAAAGAGACAGACGTCTAGTGTATGCTTCTTTAATAGATAATAATTTACTGCAAAGAATTAACCAAAAAGAAAGATAAGAGTTTAAATGTTTGACAAGTTCCATTTTTATATTTAACAATTATATTTAGGTTTTTTAAATTTAGTTTAATTTTTTTATTTACAAAACAAATTGTGTTATTTATTTTGTTTGTAAGTTGCCATTAATCATTGGAAAAAAAATATATTGTGATAAGACATTTACTATAAAAAGTGAAAAGTATTAATAAAGTAATATTTTATACCCCAAAAAAAAAAAAAATGTTTTATTTCAATAAAAATTCCTTACAATTTTTTTTTCATCTTATTTCCTGTTACTTAGGTTTAAGAAAGCAAAAAGTCTTATCGGAGTTTAAAAATATGGATTGTTCTAGAATCCGTACACATGACGGCATAAACAAGGTAATTAATTTATTACGATAGTGGAACGAAAAAAATTTTAGTAAAAATTACTTTCAACTGCATGACTAAATACATATTTCCAAATCAATATTGCATATACATTCTATTAAATATTTAATCGTTCATTAATTTCGAGAAGGAACATTTGATTTTAGAAAATAAAAATATGCTATCTTGTATCAAAGCTTCATTAAAAAAAAAAAAAATACTTTTATGTTAAATTTAAATCGACTTCACGATTAAACATAAATATATTGAAATTAAGTTTTCGTATTAATTTTTCTAAGATTGTCTTTAATCAAATTTAAAAAACTGCAAAAATCAGTTAAAAATCAATTTACAGATTGTTAGTTAAAATAAATGTATGTTCAAATAAGTCAAGCATTTTTTTTAAACATCAAACATAAAACCTAATACACGACTTGACTACTATTATAAAATAGCTGATATTTTTCTGTATTACTCAGTTTCTATCAATCTTTTCACTATTTCTCTTTATCAGTGCGCGAATAATTAATTTTCAAAATTTTTTCAAATTTCTTGTAAACATCGAATCATCGAGAAATTTTACTATTTTAAAATCTTAAAAATGTTAGAAAAAACGTTTAAGATATGTTTTATATTATGTGTAACCGCTGGCTATTTTAAAGTAAATGCTTTTTGTGAAACAAATTCAACAAAACTAACATCTGTAATTACAAATATAATACTAGATTATTATTCCAATACAACCAACTCTAATTTTGACCAAGATACAATTAAAATTATCGTTAAAGATATTCTTCCGCTTATTCGTGCTCTTGAAAAAATAGAAGAAGATGTACGTCCTTACGAAGATCTAAAGAAAGAAAATATTCTAAGCAGTCTTACATCCCAATGGAAAACAGTAATTTCGAACTATAATCCAGCCTCAGATGAACATCCTTACTACTTGAATGATAATCAAGCAAATACTTTGCAAATTCTTCAAGAATTACATCTACATATCATAGAAGCTGCTGATAACAACCTGATCAGTCTTTTAAATTTAAAATATGAGGTAAGATTAAGAATTTTAGTAATGAGCTGTATTTTTTTTTTTTAATTGTGATCTAAAAAAAAAGGATTAAATATTTATTTCTTTTATTTATTTAGGATATCTTTTCTTATTTTGAACTTACAAGTAAACAGCAATATTTTTACCGATTATTACTTTCTCTTTTGGATTTTGAATTAATGTGCTACAAAAATTTACGATATATTGATGAACTTGCAAAGGAATCAGGTGGTAAGTTTTGCTTAGTAAATACTTAAATAAAATAATTAAAAATATATTTTTTTTTAATTAATTTTATTACTGTTTTATTAATTCTAGTTGGTCTTACCAAAGGACAATCGGAGGTCGATCAGATATTGAAGGAATTATACGATGATACTTTAAAGCTTTTCATTGATATAATTAAAAATTCTGGTCGGAAATTCCACAGACATGATTTAATGAAAAAACATGTACGAGGTTGGTAATCTTACTCATTACTTTTTAAAAAATACTAAAAAAAAATTACAAAATAAAAATTTTGCCAAATTTTTTTTTAAGGTGAAACATTTGAATTATTACAATATGTTTTTGGATCTACTTTATACAAAAATTCTGAAATTTATGGTGTTAATTCTCAATCTGAAATATGTACTGTACAACAAAATCAACCTATCAGCCCTAGCTGTATTGAAAATAATAATTGTTTAGCGTACAGACCGCAATGCCATACTTTAATTCAGTGTGAACAATCGTTATTCAGCTATGACGTTTGTCCCCAGGTATGTTCTGAAAATAAAATTATATTATTTCAAACACAATCTTAATTATTTAAATCGAACAAGAATAATCTGATTTTTCTATTTAAGAAAAAATACAGATAAATTCATTTGCAATAAATTTAATTATTTATTTATATTTTTTTCAGCTAGTTGATGGATATAAACAGTTTCGATATTTTAAAATAAATCCGGATTTCGAATATCCAGACTCGCAAAATGAGTGTCGAAATCAATTCATACAGTTTTATACTGAAAATAATAATGATGTGATCTGTAAATGTACTTGTGAAGAATCCGATCCCAATTATTATGATGGATATTTTGACTTGCAAGACGTTTTATCTGATACCGAATCAAATAAGTAAGTTATTCACAATCTTATTTAAAAATTAAATCTCTAATTGATTTAAATTAAATAACATAAAATTGTTTTACAATAGAATCGTTGTTGGAGTGCAAATAGTCAAGACCGTCAATACGTTCCATATTGAAATTGAGCAAGCAAAATTACTACCTTACGGTTTTGTAAGCGAAAAATCTCGCGAATGGAAACGAAAAGATCCAAAAAGTATTTCTAATATTTTAACTGGTAAATTCCACCGAGTTTCATATATTCAAAAAAGCACTATAGGTTTTTACAACGCAGAAATTGAAGAAAAAAATCGAATTATCACTGGAGTCAGATTTGCTCTAGAACCAGTTAAGAGAAAAGATGTTTTAAAAATTGAATTCCAAACATCTGAATTTAATTTCGAGATAGGACAAATTATACCTTTTTCATGCAAATGGTTTGAATATTCCTTGGCAAATAAAGATACGTAAGTATCATAAGCTTACAATATTTCACAAAATAAATAGTAGGATAAAAATTAATACGATTATTTTATGATTTTAGATTTAGTATCAATATTGATGACCTTGAAGCACCGATTTACACGAATACCTTACACATAACTTCTGACAAACCACGCCAATTAGCCCATTTCACTCCGTCAGGTTTGGCAACAGTGGATTCAGGAGTGACAACCGGTCCTTATTTGGATATTCAACCAGTTAGCCCATGCCAAGCTGCTCCTCTTGTTGGTATAAATGCTGAATATATGGCCTCTGAAGGATCAATGGGTTATTATCAATTAAGCACAACAGCTTATGATTTTTCAAAACATCTTACTGATTAATTTATAATTTTATTTGATCATAAAATAAATAAATAAATAAATCTATGGATTTATATATGTAATACATGTTTTTATTAATTAAATCCTTATATTTTTATTATTTTATACAATTATTTTTAATAACGTTGGTATAAAAATATTAGACTTTGTAAATAATTTCCGAATAGTAATTTTTATCTTCGATGAAACATGTTAAAGTTTCTTTTTATATATTTTGATTGACTGAATTTTTGAATGACAAAATTGATACAAAATTATATATTTTTTTTTTAAATTTAAAATCTAAAAACTATTATAACGTAAAATATTTTCTTTTTTTTTTTAGAATTAAGTTACTAACTTTTTCGAACGAATTCTTTATCAAAATTTGAAAAACAATTAAATGTGTGTATGAGTCAGATGAGTAAATAGCACGTTTCTTAGTTATAAAATGTAGCGTTAAAAATATGACCAGGCAGAGCTTGAAGAAAAATAAAAATTTATTTCTCAAAATAAAATAAAATTTAATATAAATTTCAAATATATTGTTTATCAGAATATTTTTTCTTTGTTAAAAATATTGTAAATTAATTGCATAAAAATTTCAGTAAATTTAGTTTTAAAAATACAGGTTGAAATTGTATATGGGTTGCAATATGATGATTTTTAATTTGATTATTAACCGATTAAATCCTGAGTCCAAACCAGCAACGACAGCGCCAAACAAATTATTGGAACATCTGCATTTCCAAAAAATAAAATATACGTTTTTTTTTATTCAATTGTTTAAACATTTTTTTTTTATTAATCATGTGTTTCAGAGAGAAAAAAGATTTCCTAAAGATTCAACCTATTATTTTTTTAAATAAATTTTTTATAGAAATTAAAAAAAAAAAACGAAGTATGTCTATAAGCTACATAAAAGAATTGCACGCTTATTAGTCATTGGAAGTAGCATTTAAAACGTGGCTTTACTAAGTTTCAAATAAAATATAAATTATTTTTTGAAATACCGAATACGTCGGAAAGTTTTTTTTCTAAAAGTCAAAATTAAAAATTTATTTATTAATTTCAAAACAAAGTGAAAAATTTTAAACATATTTGGACTAAATAATAGTTTTGCAAGTAACTAAAGCAACAATGAATACAAAAATTTTATTTTTGTATTTTATATGCTTAGTAATCGGGTATAATAAAGTGTCTGGTCAGATTCTTGAAGCAATAGAAGCTGTAAATTTGGGACTTGATTATGTCAGTCAATTTTACGGCCAAGCAAATAAAATTTATAATTTATTTTCAAAGAAACCAGAAGAGGAAGAGAATTTATTTATACCAGTTTTAAACCAACTAAAAGAGATAAAAGATGACGTTGACAATTTGGGTAAGCAAGTATTAAAAGATAAAATCCAAACATATATGGTGGGGTTAAACAGTAGAAGTTTTTCGATTGATAATCGCTATAAAGAAGGCCGCAAGAGGTACTACTACAAGTTTGATAAGTACGATAGGGAGAGTATGAAAGACTTTGCTAAGCAAGTGACAGATAGAAACGTAGGGATAAGGAAAGATCTGGAAGAACTTTATAGAGCAACTGTTATTGATGGTAAAGACAGTCTTCTTTCTGTTTTAAATGAAAATTACGAGGTAAAGTTAAACAATTTAATGATGTATTTCATAATTTATTAGTAATAATAATAATAATAATTTAATGTTTGATTAGACTTTATATGAGTGTAAAGAGAAATCAAGTAAACAGAGATATTTTTACAATTTAATGGTATCCGTATTGTCTGATATGGGCAAAGCAATTGCTCTTGTACTTTATTCTTTCACAATTCTCGAAAAAGTTTATAATGGTAATCTATTTTTTTTTTTGTTTTAATAAAATAATTAACGACATGAAATTATGTAAATCGTTAAAATTACAACGTATTTCTAAACGTTAAATATCAAATTTACTTTAGAAACATATGCAGAAGATGCGATTGACTTTAAATCATCTACTGATGAATGGCTGAACGATACTATAGATGAATTCTATAAGGTGATGTGTCAAGCTTCTCGTGTGATACAGAAATGTGATTTACAAAAAAATCATGCAAAAGGTAAGTTATATATATATATATATATATAAAAAAAAATCGATTACTTTCATTTTTATATTTTTAAGGTACCACTTACATCGAGCTCGGTAATGTTTTTCAACTAGTTTTATTAGCTCAGCGAGATTTGAATCCAGACATCCTTATTACTGGCAATTGTCCAGCTGTCAATAGATTATCGCCAATTGGCGTGGTAGCACCGTGTGAAGAAACCCATGACTGTTTTTTACATCAACAAAAATGTAATAATCTAGTCGATTGTAGAAAATCAGCTGATTATGATGTCTGCGTCGCAGTATGTTTTTTTTTATAATAATTATCATAATTTTATGCTATTTTTTTCTCTTTATATTATAAAAAAATTGTTCAGACAGAAATAAGCCAAGTACACCTATCTCTTCAATGTTTTGAAATTTGTCATTACACAGCAATTGTTAATTCCCTTGAACCATATTTGCTAACAAGTAAAAAATAATTTTAAAATAATTGGAATTAATTACTGCTATTATTGACATTAAAGTAAGAAAATCTTATTTAGTAAACACAATGGCCTAAGTAACAAAACCGGGGGGTTAGCGAGCGAAGAGAGTAATTGTAAAAATAATTCTAATAAGTTTTTTCGATTCTACTCTCTAAATTTTTTTTGATTTCGAGTAAAATTTTCACTTACAGAAATTTAAAGAGTAATTTTTATTTGTATTAAATTAATAATTTATTTGCATTTTTTTAAAATAATACTTGTACACAAATATAACATGATTACGTTTTATCAGCCTAATCAATCGCATCGTCATCGATATCTGTATGTAATCGATTACCAGAATTACGGGTATACCTATGATTGTACCAATCAGAAAGGTTATTTTGAAGATTTTCAAGAACAACACAGTGCTTATGTAGCTCATCTCGGAACTTGTCTTTGTATATGTGATGAAGTAAATGCTGATGATTCTGATAGATACTTTAGCTTAGAAGATGTACAAGCAGATGTAAAATCGAATTAGTAAGTTTTTTTTGTTGATGATTTTATAAAAAAATTCAATAATTTTCTGAAAATAATAGATTATGTTTTAATTTATTTTTAATAGTGTAGTCACTGGAGTTCGA
>JAPYZE010001911.1:0-18895 GCA_030522805.1 Leptomastidea abnormis
ACTCTTTGTTTTAATGGCAGTTATTGAAAAATAGTCACTATATCCAGCACTTACTACCAGAAACAGTAATTTTTCCTAATTAAGAACTATCAGTGTATGGATATTGAGTGGGTGGAGAAAATAATAATTTTAATGTATGCTGGAGTTTGTTGGAAATGGATTTTTATCACTGGAATGTAAAGATTAATTTTGAAGTTATTTTGAAAGATTTAATTATTTTCTTCTTGTAAAAAAAAATAAAATTTTTCTTTTAATTATAAAAGTAATATTTGAAATAAATAAATCACATATTTTATATTTTCTCATTATATAAATATAGATATTATGTAATAATGCATTTGTATTGATTTTACAATAAATAATTCACAATTTATTGACCTAGTTATTTCTTACGTTTGATTGTTTTTTAACTTTCAGGAAATTTGCCAAATGAATACGTGAAATACCCTATTTATTTTCGATAATCTCAATTCTATTGAGAAAATGATAAAATAATAATTAATTAATGATATTCCTTTCTAAAAAGGAAATCAAATTGTATTTAAAAACTAAAATTCATTTTAATTAAAGTATCGATACTTAATTTTCTTTTTTTTTTATTAGAACACAAAACAATAATACATCATTAATTTTTACCAATATTTAATAAAACTGCATTCTTTCATCGAAACTAAAAACTTCTCAAATACAGCATTCAAATTAATTATTATTATATAACACGCAATCAAACATAAAAGAAAACAATGTAATTTAACTTCAGTTTCAAAAAGATCAATGTATAGAACAGCTAAACATTAATACACAACATATAACCCACACCACAACAAATACAATTCCAATGAATTATTAATTTCACATACACACGATATATATAGATATACCTGCATGTATAACTTTAACGCTCAGCGAATTAAAAGCAACTCGTCTCGCTCGTCACGCAATCGATAACTCACGCGGCGGCGCTTGATGGTTAGTCATTCGCGCGAGAGTACGATTATTTACGCCCAATCCTATTATCCAAGTATCCTCTTGATCCTCCTCATTCTATTCGCTGTGTGTATATACACAGAGGCGCGATTCTCGAATCATCCGCTTTACTTTTCTTTTTTTTTTTCTTTTATTTGAAACTCTTCGTTTTTCATGCTCAGACAAACGAAAAATCTATCGTTCATTGTTCAGAAAAGAAGATACGGAGCGCTCTATGTATATACTGGACGCCACGCGTACGTTTGCTTTCTTCTAGAGTGAGAGAGATAAATATGACGAATGCAGGAGTGGCCTTCCAATATACGAGAGAGTAGTAGTATGTATAGAGAGATACCATGAATATGCGAAAAGTGATTTATCTTGTGCGTGACTCTGCGCGTTTGATTCGCGATTCTTTTTCTGTTACTATACAAATGTGTTATATACTACTATACGTTTGCTGACTGCTTTTCATCAACTGATTAATATTTTATCAAAGTTATTTATTCTCTGTTTAGTTTTTCTTTTTTTTTTAGTTTGAATGGTTGGTGATTAATTTGTATATGCATTTTTGTTGATGTGATATTTTTGACTTATATGGAATTTGACTATGTAGTGAAAAGTGTATGAATAAATGACATTTTTTTACCAAGAAAAATAATTTTTTAGATGGATTTGTTGTTTCATGTTATAACTTTGAGGATTTGAGAATGCTATTGATAGGAAAAAAATTTATTATATTTTAAAAATTGGCATTTTTATGAAATAACAATCCTTTTTTTAATTACCCAAAAATATCGTATGATGATTAATAATAAATATTGAATATAAATAAATATTAGAATTATTGTATCTCTTTTACAAAATAATGATAACATGGACTTCTTTTTTCAATTTGATTGGTTTAGAATGACAACATACTGCATTTAGTCATTGAAATTGATTTTTTTTGTTGCAAAACCGATTTTTTCATGCTATAACAACATTGAAACTCTAGTATTCTATTCCCACAGTTAAATTTGATATATATATTTTTTTCAGTGAAACTAGAGCAATCTCGACTATTCTTTTATCTCGTTTAAAATTCCGTTAACAAGGAACTTCCATGCTCTCACACAGAACAAAGTATTCGAAAAATTTAAACTTCGCGATGGTAGCTTACAAAACTTTGAGTTTTTTAAACTTTCGTTATCCTCCTATTCTTTGCTTTCTCTCTTCAACATTTTTCTTCTTTTTTTTATGCCTACAAAATATGCTGCAGCAAAAATTCAAACTTTTTTATCAGCCTTACTTCCTCAAGAAGATTTAAAAAAGTCAAAAACAAACCCATACATTTTAACAATATCTCGTCGTTAAAAATTTTCTTAACTTAATGTACCACACTCATACACCTATATAATTCCACTCCTAATAAACATCGTAGCATCCAATCGCAAATTCCAAAAAACCATCTGACCCACACATTTTCAAACCCACCCATTCCAATCACGCAAACCCACATAATTCCAAAAAAAGACTTTGTCACAAAATTCAAGTAACCTTTTCCAACAAAAAAATAATCCTATCTTCAAACAACCAACAACTCAAAGAAACCACCTCTCTTCCCTTACAATCCTGTAAATAAGTGTAAACTCGGCCACACTACACATATCTTCCTCCCCCCATTATATCCCCAGAGACTTTACCGCCCCCATCCACATAGTGAAAGTCGCGCAAGTCGAGTAAAAGAAAAAAGAAAAAAAACGAAAAAAAGAAAATAACGCAGCATCAACAGCGAGAGAGAGCTAAGTCCGAGGGGCTCGTTAAGGGTTCCTCAATAAGGAGTCTTTTAATTGGCGGCCAGTCGGACCATGGCAGCGGAGCGGAGCCTTTATTTATAAGCCGCCGTTGCTGCCTATAGGCCGTTTGCATCGACGACGACGACGTAGCAGTTATGCGACGCCTTATTTGGTGATGATATTCCGGGATCTTGCTGTAAGGGGAAGATGCTTGGATATATATCGGCTTAGAGTATATCTGTATATCCTGGGACATACGTCGTTTTATATACGCTTTATGGATAAAGTGATTTTGCAAGGTCGAAAGCTTATATAGTTACACTGAGCAAAATAGATTTACTAATCTGTAATGCAAAAGAATCTTGTGTATATATAAGTAGTATAAATCGATAGAACTATATTTTTATTTAAGCTTTACGCGATTTCTTGATTGTCAGGTATCGTTCTGAAAGTTGCTTATTTTACGGATACATATTCCCTCCAATGACCGATTAAGGTCGAGTTTTCTTTTAACGCATATAGTTGATTCACTTTTAGAAAAATATCTAATGCTCGTTTTTTACAGCCGACATTTTTTTTTCGATACATATCTATGCAAGCGATCATTACTTGCACGAGAGCTGTTTGTGAAAGTGATTTAATTATCACTTCGCAATCTCAGTGCTTAAAGTCAAAGTGAATCAGTATACACACTTAGAATGGAGAGAGTATTTCCGATTTCATGCTCATCAAGAAAATAAAATCCAGTTTTACGGACGTGAACTAACCATTCCATATATCCAAGACTCGATTTAGCGTCACGCGACTAGAACCACGAGATAAGCGTGACGTGTCGCAAATAAGGCGTGGTTGATATGTATGTAGTACGAATAAGAGGAAGCATATACACATATACATTCACATACACATAGACGTTATGCAAACGCAGCAGGGAATCTCTCTCTCCCTCTTTCGCAAAGAAGAAGGAAGCGAAATTTCGCTTCATTAATCCTTGATTAAAGCGCCTAATTAGGGTCAGCCCCACGCGACTCTCAACCCATAACGTGTGCTGCCCCCTACTCTCTCACTCTCTTCCTCTCGTGAACCGGACCCAATTTCATTAACAACTTGTGCAATTAACGGGCCAATTAGCCTTTCTTGCGCTCTCTCTCTCGGGCCTTCTTTCTCGCTCTCATCTCTCTCTGCCCTACCATTGGTTAGTCCCGTGACGCGAGTGAGAGAGAGAAAGCGTAGAAGCGCTTTATCAAAGGTAAGTACGCAAAGGGTTATATTCGCGAAGCATCCCAGAAGGGAAAGGTACAGTGTGGACGTGACTCTTGGGACAACGTCGTGACATGCCGCTCACGCGCGAATTGCAACTGGACGTTATATCCTATGTTCTCTCTGTGTTAAAACCACAACGATGTTGGTTATATGTGTCTCCTCACGTATAAGAATCTGACAGCGGTTGCAAGTGACCTGGCTATTACCCCTTCGTGAGAGGAATTTTTATTTTATATAAATATGCGGTGTGTTCTTGGGACAAAGGATGCTGGATTGAGATGATATAATATAAGTTTTGAAATATTAAATAGTTTGGGTATGGTGATTTATTGAGTTTGAAAGTGTCGGTTTGATTAGGTGATGCAAGTATGAATTATTTAGAATATGAAATGCAGTTTTTGATACCGTTAACACATAAGATTCCAAATTTTAATTATTTTGACCTACTATCCATCATCTAAAATTCTGATTACATCAAAAACGAATCTCCTTAAATCAATATTGACCTAATTCCACAAAGCAATGTCAACAAATTATCTCAAAACCCATAATCCCACAACTAAAAATAAAATTGAGAACGAGAGACACATCAAGCCTTTAATATCATAAATCAAATCATCACCTTGATATATCTTGAAATTCCCTGGAGGGCAAAGGAAAAGGAAAATGTCAACCACTTCAATTTGGGTATAGGCCATGAATAATGCACCTTTTCCTCCTCTTTTCATTAGTTTGAATGGGATAGGGGGCACGAAGAAAATATATCCGGCGAGAAAAAGGCCCCGAGGATTAGGTAAGCGAAGAATGAGGATGAGGAGAGAGTAGAATCACGAAGAGAAGAAGAGCTTTATATCAGAGCTATATGCGCTCTTGCAAGGAAGAAAGAGAGAGAGATGATGTCGTTGACGTTCAGAGAGCTTTGCTTTTATATGGTAAGAGGAAAAAGGAGAGCAAAAGAGAGGGAAAGAAGGTGATTCGGGATTTATGCTGATTTTACGTTGTCGAGGCGGCTGTTCGATGGACAGAGAAGGAGGGAAGAGAGGAAGAAGGTGAGAGCTGTACCGGATTGAGGGATAACAATGAACGGTGATGAGGAAGAAGTTGAACTTCTGGCGAAAGGGAGGGTTAGGAGAGGAAAAGTCGTAAATTATTATGTTCCGTCTGTGCTGGCACATGTTTTGCTTTCGTGAGTAATAAAAAAAAATTAAAGTGTGAAGTAAGGGTAATTCTCAATGCAATTTTTGTTGCTTTTTTTTCTTTCAATTTATGAATATGTAGGCTTGGAAGTAGTAATTTTGTACCGTAAGTTTGAAAAGCAGAATTGAATATTCGTGGAGAATCAATGTTGCAAAAAATAGCCGAGCACACAAAGATGAAGGCCGTTAATCTAAGACGAAAAAAAAAGAAAATATGGACTGATGATGAAATGGTAAAGTAACTTTAGTACTCGAGTTTGCAAATGAGAAAATCAAATATGAAATGATAATACCATTATTCAAGTTTTAGCACCGACGAGCCGCTTAGTTCTACAAAAAGAAAAAAAAATACGAAACCATGATCATAAAGACGAGTTATAAAGCATATATAGCAAGAAACACACCTCAGTTCACGCTAATATTCATCAGTCGTATTAACACAACGTTCATAGTCATATATAGGAGAATGAATGGTGTATAGAGAGAAGAAGAACCAAATAAAACAACAACGCAAGACTAACGACCTTGATTATGCGACGACCTGGAGTTAGAGAAGCGAGAAGGAGTGAGAGAACGACTGCAAGGCGCATGTATAAACAATTTAATGGTGCCTCAGGAGAGAGAGGAAAGGAACTATCCAGACGAATTATACCAGAGGATGTGCTATATATATATATGATGGTGACGACGACGAAGAGGTGAACTCTATATAGACTCTATGTCTGTTGGTTTAGTATCAGATCAAACATTTAACTCTACTGTTTGCGAATGCCGCATTTCTACTGTAGACTGAGAAATGTGCAAATGAAATGAAGGTTGAGAAAAAAATATTGCTTTTTAAAAAGATGTACCTATTCTTTGTTTTTTAACGAGTTAGATTGTTAAAAACTTTACTCATCTCTTCTTTCTTTCCTCTTAATAATGGTATAGGTACTTTCTCATTTTTTTTTCATCCGCTATGTGGCGTACACACACGTGATTTTGTTTCTCGCTACATAGTCATTTTTCTTTATATTATATAATATAGTATTCAATCATTCAATGTAATTTTACTTTTCTGGTTTTATTTTAGTGAATTGTCGTCTACGATAGGATCGTCTGTCACCATACTGGTGAGCCCAACAGGCCATCCAGGGCGAAATAACTTCTTTTTATTTCTATTTTTCTTATTTTTTTTCTTTTATTTAGCTTACAATCTTTGTACCGTCATGTAAATATTTTTTGGTATTTTTAGTGTTTAGTATGTGATAAGTTTTAGATTGAATGTTAATTTTTAATAAGACTTACCAAATTTGCTAATAATGATGCAAATTTAACGAATTGTAAAAAGGTTTAGCATCATGATAAATCACTTACCTAAAAATAAAAAAAAATGGTATTAATAAAATTGATTAAAAAATCTAACTTATTTAAATAATGTAATTTAAAATCATTGATAAAAATAAATTTTGATTATAATCTTATAAATTTTATTACATACATTTCAAAAAATAATCAAGTGAAATAAAAAGTTTAACTATATAAGTGCATCTTACAGATATTATCTTTCAGATCAAAGATTATCAATTTAATGCTTTAAGCGGTAGTCTAGCTGGAAAATCGAGCAATTTCGCAGTCGATAGAACGATTGCGTATATGAGTAATCCCAAGGAAATATATATAAGCGTTAATCCTCCATTCCCTGTTCATTGTCCTCTTTCCTTCTACCAAAAAAAAGAATAAAATAAAAAAAAAACTCCTTAAGAAGCTAAGATATTCCCGATCGGAATTTAATTCGCAATTTGCATTTTTCAAGTTGAAAAACGTCCGTTCAGACAGCCAATCGAAATCCAAGTCCTCTTCGAAAATCCTCAACCCCCCTTACACGCTCTATCGCTTATATAGTATATATACTCGAAGTCGCAGATTCCTTTTTCTCTTCACTCTCAGTCTCTCGCGAAATAGACCAATCCAAAGACAAGCCATCGCAGAAGCAGCAGCGCAGCTATATGACGCACGTGAGCGGAAAACCCAAGAGAACCAAAAACAAAGCGAGCTGAATCGAGATCGATTTCCCCTTTACTCTCTTCACCTGATTCCTTCACCACAGGTATAACGTTCTTCTCTCTCTCTCTCTCTCCCTCCATCCTTTCATTCTCCGACCCTTTCAAAGTACACGTGGGATATAGTTGTTGTCGCAGAGATGGGCTCACACCGATACACATCTGTACTTCTCTTTCTCTCTTTCTCTCTTCGCGATGTGAGAATCGTGATGCGAATTTTCTTTTTCTTGCTGTGTGGTGTTATAAACGACGTGGAGTGATCGAGGGAGAGAAAGAGAGAGAAAGAGAGAGATGGAAATCTTATTATGATGCGGTGAGAGAAGTGCGCTACTGGAATTGAGTTTAAATGGTTTCTTTTTTTTTTGTTTTTGCTGTTGGGAGTATGACGAAGGAGGAGCATTGAACGATTGAGTGGCTTTGAGTGGATTTTTAATTTCGAATGGCTTTTTAAAAAATTACGATTTATAGAAGAAGAAAATAATGCGGAGTTTAATATAGATAGCTTATTCAAATTTTCTATTAGTGGTTATTAAATTTTTAATATTTTGAAAAATACATAAAAATTGTTCATAAAAATAGCTACTTCATTAATTTTTAACCAATCAAAATTAACAAAAATTTAATTTGAAAAGTTTTAATTGAAGAAAACTCAAGTTTTTTAATTACGTATATAAACATCTTTAAAAACATTTTTTCTTACAAATAAAAATAAAAATTGCATAAATTTTCACTTATCCCCCCTTAAAAAATAATAGTTTTTAAAAACAACAGTTTCACACCACTATCGTCAAAGAGTAAAAAACAGTATGGTTTGTTGATAGAACAAATAACGTACTCTCTAGCGTTATTCGTTGGAATTTCACTTCTCTCCATATCTCTCTCAAAAACCACATAGCAGTAAAAAAAGATGAAAATAAAAAAAAAAAAGCCATTTCAGAAAAGCAATTCGCGGCTGGTCCATAAAGCCCCATTCAAACGATTTATAATCAAAAAAGAATAAAAAAAAAAGACCTGACTCAAAAGAAAAGTAAGTATTAAAAGACAAACTCAAGAGAGAGTAGGTTGCGAGAGACGATAGAAGTACCTTACAAGATATACCTTGGCACCACTTGCAATCACCTTTCCTCTCTTCTACCAATATAGTCGCCGCCGCCACCGCCACAGGACCACTTCAAGAGAAAGAGAGAGAGAGAGAGAGAGCGAGGTCATTTGAAATTCCGAGCGCTCCCTCCTTACCTAAACAAACAGTTCCGAGCGCGTAACAGCAGGGCGCCTATAGTGTACAGGAGACGTCGACGTCGGCGCTGGCGGCAGATCCTTAGGGCTCTATGCTGGTCAGCGGGCCATAATTTCGCCTGATGCGTGTGTGTGTAGGTATACGCAGCCGCGCCCGAAAGAGAGACTGGATATATCCCGCGAGATTCTCTCTCAGCCTGCGGTCTCGTGCCTACGCTCATAATCGTACGTCATTCACGCGGCGGTGGCGCGTCTCTCTCGAGTGGTTGGCTGCAGGTATATATACCGAGGACGAGATACGCTGTGTTTGGGATTGACGGGATAGTAGCTGTGGGTATAAAGCCGAGAGAACTGCGGTCGATCAGCATTGCGAGTCCTTTGACTACTATAGCTTACAGACGGGATTCTCGTGAAGAGATGTGTGCTGCTGCTAGTGGCAGTTCCGTACGTCTTTGCGTGGATGAGATGAGATGAGTTGAGGATGATTGGGTTGTGAGAGATTGTTTTGAGGGAATATGTGCAGGTGCGAGAATCATTATTTAAATGTGAGGGAAATAGACGTGGAAGATGGTCGAGTCAGTTTTTTTTTAGTTCACAAAGAGAAGGTGCGAAAAGAAGATTTTTTGAAAAAAAAAGTGGGAAAATTTAGTTATCCCGGATGGTTTTTTTCTGTCAATATTAGACTTTTTCATTTGAGTTGAACAAGCTTTTTCAATCGCACAAATTGACTTACTTAAAAACTTTCGACGTTTGTTTACGAAAGTAAATTAAATGATGAAGTTTGTTGATGTAAAAATATGAAAGAAAGACAAATTAAATCATTTCAAAATTATTTTTATAAACGATTATTGATTTTAATACGATAAAATTAAGAATTTGTTTGGTGACAATTGAATATTGATCTATATAAAAACTACGATGAATTACTTATATAATTTCGAAACATTAATTATACAACTATTTAAAAACTTAATTTAATAGCAAGACACATTCGACACTCACCTGTTCATTAAAGTATTTTCCCCTTTTCTTTTTTCCCCCATACCGCAAGTCAGACACTAGAAAATCGCGAAAGAGAAAGAAAAAAAATGAAGATTAAAGCTCAACAACTCGAGAGAGCACAAATGTGCCCCCCAGCACCTACTCCTCCGCTCAATCTCAATCTTTCTTTTCCTTCCTTTCTCGCACACTTTTCTCCCATCCCTCCACACCAAAGTACTTCCGACTTTTTTTCTTTTTCATTTCATCCTACCACGTAGTAATAGCAGCTTCACTACTATATACCATCTCGTTTTGTTCTGGTTTTGTAGTGCTAAAACGAGCTTTTGATTTTATTAAGAGACACGATGGAGTAACTTAATTAGTTTTTATTTGGTTTAATAGTAGGGACTTATATCTGATAGAAAAGAAAGTTTTTTTATCTGATGACTTTTCGAAAGTTTGCAATATTACTATCGATTAGTGAAGAGCTTTCTTTCAAGTTTATTGTAGATTTAAGGTGACAACTGAAAGCTCGCTAAAGCTCTTGAAAAATAATCGTAGTTATTTGTTTTAATTTATTTCTTGAACGTGCGCTCGTAATATCGGCTTTTCAAAACTATTCAATTTATTGCAATAACTAAATCCTTAAATTTATAGAAATATAATTTAAAAAAAAAAGTGCACATCTAATAATCGTAATTAATAGTAGAGAGACTTACAATTTTTCAGACAAGACAAAATAAAATGTCAATCTCAAGTCATACATCATAAGTAACGGATCATTAATTTTTCTCTCCGTAAAAAAAATTAAAAAAGAAAAAAATTCGAGCAGAAAATTAAACCAACAGAAGCTTTAATCAAGCGTCAGAAAATCACATGAAATCAATCACCATTAAAACCAGTCCGTCGTCAAAACAAAAGAACTCCGAAAATAAAGCGTTCGCGTCACCGGTAGATTTTGGCGTATATATACGCGTTCCCATACAATAGTTCGCTCTCGTGACGTCGAAATTTTTCATTCATCACATTCTTCTCTTTCTCTCTTTTACTCCAGTAGCAGTCGCTTATTCATTGGACAGAATGGCAGCTGTGCCAGCAGAAAGAGAGAGAGAGAGAGAGAGAGAGAGAGTAGAGAGAAAGAAAGAGAAAGCGTTAATTGACGAGTTACACGCTGGTGCTGTCACAGCTACTACTACTACTACTACCACTACTAACTCCCTGCGGAGATGATTGCGGATCAATTTCAGTGCCGACATGATGCGGGAGAAGAAAAAGAAGAAAAAAAGAAGATCTTAACTCTCTCTCGTTATCGGTCCGCGACCAAAACAATGACGGCAAAAAGAAAAGACTCCCTGCGGGTACTCTGTTTCATGACGAAGACGAGGACAGATTTAATTACCGTGAAGAGGAAAGGAGGATGGCTTTTGTTTGACTTACGAGTGGCTCGTCTTGCTGTCAACGCAATGTTTCTCTTTCTCTCATGGGACTTATGTACGAGACTGAAGTTGAAATGACGATGCCGACGCGTGTACGCGAACTACGTGGTTATGTTGGATGCGGTGATGAGAAGAGCACGTAGGTCGTCTCTCTCTCTCTCTCTCTCTCTCTCTCTCTCTCTCCCTCTCTCTCTCTCTTGACGTTACTGAAAATCTTTTAAAAGTTGGACTGCAAAGCAAAGTCTGACTAAGTTTATTTTTTTATTTTAATTTATTTTTTTTTTTCTTAGGGAGGTTTGATAATTAATGTGAACACTGTATTTTATAGGAATAAAAAATTTTAAATATTTTTATCGGTTTGGTAAATATTAAAATCAAATTAAAGAAACCAAATTTAAGTAATAACTATTTTTTTAGAGGGGGGGTATTGAATTTAGCTATTGAAAAATCAATTATGATGATAAAATGTGTGAATAGCATCAGCGACATGATACTGCAATTTTTGAAAAAAGCTTTTTTAATCCCATCACTTTTGAAAAATAAAATTAAATCAGACGATACTCCAATCTGGCTTTTTCAAAAATAAAGTTTCAAAAAGTCAATTATCTATTATTTTAATCAAAAAATTCAATATTAATCATAGTTATTAAAAACATAAATGAACTACTCGCTTTTAAATAAATTGATAAAAATCATTACTGCAACAGAATTTTTTTCCTAACAAAAAAAAATTTAATTATTTCATTATACTTATAAAAGCAATTACACATGTAAAATCTATTTATAAAAAATTCGCAAACAGAAAAGTAATAAATAAATCAATCGATCAATGTATATTCGTTTGTTCTAGCAAAATACAAGCCAGACCAGTATTTTTATAAAAAAAACAAAGAAAAAGAAAACTTGTAGTACCAAACTCATAACATAGGCATGCAGATTAGGTGGGCGAACTTGCAGCTATTACGAAATCAATTTGATGATTCATTAACATTATATATATTACATCTAAAATACCAATCCGATTGTCGCCTCATTAAATTATCTAACTCCAACATCTCGTACGCACATAAATTCAATATCGAAATCTCACTCTCTTACACCTTAACATCACCACCACATTATTTTCATATTTTCCAAGCCAACTTAACATACGTTACACAAACCCAAAAAGAAAAAAAATACATACCATAGCAAGCTTATAGTTAATGTAATTAAACAGCAAAATTCGTTGTCTCTCACGATGTCGTGTATTAATTAAGGCGTAAGCGTTGAAATAAGCAAAAGCGTAAATTAGAGAGAAATCCCCAGAAAACAAGAAAGAGAGAAGAGTGCAAAGAAAAAGCAACAAGATGCAGAGGAGTAGAAAAAAAAAACGAGAAGAAGAGGATGAAACGTAAAAAGCGTCGAAAGGAAAACACGACGCCAGCGAGTCGCGCGCGCGTTTACGCTTCTCGCGATGTGTTCTAGCTTTACCACCGCCTTTTCTCAACTCATCTTCTCTCTCTCTCTTTCTCTCTTTTGCGTGGTGTGGTATATATAGCGTGAAAACTAAAGTCGCAGCAGCAGCAGCAGCATGTACGCTAGTAGTAGGGAGAGAAAGAGATAAATTACAAAAGTTTTTCAATACGAGAAATGAGAAGGAGAGAGGGTGGGTGGTGGTGGTACAAAGAGAGAAAAAAAGAGAGAGTACGCGCGTCGACGCAGTTTTCTCGTTACGTGGTAGCTAAGGGTAGTAAGGGTGAGCATAGACGCAAAAAGTCAGGTTTCTGCTATGTACGTTTGTAACCTAGCGTATACGCTCAGGAAGTGTGGGATTCTGAATCGCATTGTTGTCTTGGGTAAATAGCCGCGTACTCTGAAGGGGTCTGCTGATGCTGCACCACGTGGTACTTTTTTTTGTTTGCATGTGTTTGTGCGTTTATGAACGAGACAAAGCAAACACTATTTTTTTCTGTTTTTTTTTTTCTTGCTGTGTCTGGATTTTTATAATTGGTATACCTCTATCTGATGTCAACGATGTGGATTGAGCGAATGTTGTAATGTAGCAGGTATGCGTTATCGATTTTTTCTGTTGTTTTAGAAATTTTATTATATTCCTTTTTGTAAATAATGTAAGGGTTTTTTTTGAGGGATTTGACAGATTTATGTAGTTGGTTGAATGTCAAAGGTTATACATGTAACAGCTTAAATTTTGAAAGATTTAGTTACTTTGATATTTGATAAATTGTTAAATCTGACAAAGTTTTAATGGTATGAATACTGTACTGTATATCTGAAGAGTTTTGTATGATTCAAGTTTGAATAATAACATGATTCAAAGCAATAGCAACTTAGTTCAAAACAGTATACATAGAGTAGTTATTTAAATTGAGACATAAACAAAAGACATTTTACTTTGACACTTAATTCGGAAGTATAAAGTAATCAAACAATAGGTTAACCATTAATCTTAAACTGTCACTATATATATATACACGATGACCTAAAAAGATATCTTTTTAAGTTTTATAGAAATGCAAAATAGGAATGCAATTTCCGTAATATATATCCTAAAAGCTGTAAACAGCAAAGTCATGATACAAATGAAGTTGAGCTTTTTCGATGTTCCTTAAAAACTTTCTTGTGAATGATGGTGGCAATGCTGTGTGAGCAAAGTAATTCTTTTATTTGTAAATAAAAGTTTTTTTTTTTTTGGTAAATGAAGCTTTTGAGAACTTTACAACGTGAGAATTTTTAATTCATTCTATTTTAAATGATATGTAGCAGTCAAAATAAAAAAAAAAAATAAAAACAAATATTTAGCAAATTAACTTTTTGTTTTTTGCTGTTTTCGTTGTCAAAAACGACGTGTAGAATTTATAGACAGTATGACATGAGTAAAAAAAAAAAAATTAAGAAACTTAATTTGTACATAACATACATTTGGTGCAACCTACACATAAAAATCCAATTCCAACGCTGTGGAGTAAGAGGATCTGGTCACATTTTGTTAATAAATTGAATATTTGAAAACTGTCGGGCGTAAAAGTTTAAATAACTTATCAGATGAAAAATAAATGTCACATATCGCTTCGTAAATTGACATAGCATATCTATATATACAAGTAACCAACTCGTAATATCTACATATAAGCTAATTAGTACCGAATTTTTTAATAAAAAAAAGAAAAAAAAAATTATTCGCATATGAGTACGAATGGATTTTTTGCTGACATGACAGACACTCATATGCACGTCCCAAGTCAACTCGGAGAGGTACTACTTCTACAATCTTGCAAATTCATCAAGCTCAGAGAACTAAAGTCTGGAAAAGTAAAATCATGGGGACCAAAAGAAAAGAAGACATTTATTTTTTCTTTCCAGTAGACGCAAATTAAAAAAAAAAAAAAGAAAAGAAAATTCAGGAAGGAAAAACTACGGTAGTACGTTAGGGGATTGACCGACGCCAAAAATCTGCAAGGAAAAAAAAGAAAGAGGGAAGGTAGTCAGGTAAAAAAGTCGAGCGTTTCTAATTTTAATGTTTTCATTAGGGACCCTTTCTCAGGTTTCTCTCTCTTAGGAGCGTAAGCGCGCTACTACCATGGAAAGTGGGTCAGTTTGCAAGCTCTCATGGCACCTCGTTCGTCCGCATATACTTAAACTTTCCCCTCCGTTGGTGAATCGTTAGTGTGTATGCACCAGAGTTGGACGGATAACCGTGTATGTATATGTATGTACGGGACTTGTGCCCTCGGCGTTCTAGATTGCAGATGAATCAGAGAATAATATTCATGGAGACGGATGAAACAGGTGATAAGAGCAAAAAAAAAGAAAGAAAAGGGAGCAATTACTGGGATACACCCTAGCTTGATTGTTATGATGAATTTCCTGGGTGTTTGTATTATAATTATAGTATTTAATTTTTTTATGTCAAGTGTTATTGTTTGTTTTATGAAAAAGTTATAAAGTAATGTAAGATTTTTATTAAAGAAATAAAATTTAACTGAAATTTACAAAGCTATTATTTAATCATTGTATAATACATCATTATAGGTATCTATTTAGTGTATCAACATAATAACAAAAAAAAATCATCATAAATTAATATAAATAATCATCTCAGGATCTCTTGCACTAAAACAACTTGTCAAGTTGTTATACGCCAGGCATTCCACAGTGTACACCACCACCATCACCACCGTGGGCTACGACACTGAAATACTTTAGCGACTTTATTACATCGTTAAGCCCGCAACAAAAGGTAAAAGCTTCAACGTACGACTACGCTCTCTCTCCCTCTTTTTCTTGGTATTTGCATTGTTTCACACAAGATCGAACCATCCTTACCTCATCACTCGCATAATCGTTATACATTACAACTTTTTACCAATCTCATCCCACCTATACCAATAACATCAACTATCCCCTTTTTTTTTTCTTTTCTTAAAACAACCGCGTACACAAATAAACAATCCCAACATTCCATTTAATCCAAAGCATTTAAAGCATCTTTCTTCTCTCTACAAAAAAAAATCTCGCACCAACTCACACAAAAAATAAACACAAGCAATTCCACAGTAAAAGATCCAGATAAACACATCCATAACATCGGTAATATATATATATATAAGCGCACTTGTCGTGGCTACCGGATTCACTATACCTCCTTCTCTTCCTTCTCCATACCAAGAGATTGATGGCCAAGACACGAAGCTGTTCTGAGGTGCTCTTCTGCCCGCGCCTCTCTTCTCGGCATACCATAATTTGCATAATAAGAGAGAGAAAGCTCGGTCGCTCTCGTGAGCTGTAACGCTAATGGCGTGGATTTTGCTTTTATTAGCGGCCTCCCTTCTTCTCTCTCTTTTCTCTGACGATCGGTGGTGTTTTTATCGCGTGTCTCTTATATATACGTATATAACCACTGCGCTCCAGCGTCTTCTTTTTCATCCTACCGACTACTTGACAAATTGGTTCGATGTCCGGATCTTGTTTTCGACTTACTATAGTGCTGATCTCGCGTGTGCACTTGCTGGAAGCCACTGAACTTATATTTTATAACGCGAGCAATGTGACCTGCGCAGTAGAAACCTGCGTTATCGAAAATCAATCTACATATAAGATTAGGGAAAAGTATTCTTCACACGTTTTTTGTCGCGAACGCTATCTGTAACTAATGAGCGCAGACCTTTTACTACGCGCTTTATGTGACCTGCGCAGATCTCTACTGCGCCATTTGTGATCAATAAGCTATTGTTACTGCGCACGTCATATCGAACAGCACGAGACAGAAGCAGTGAACGCAGATACCTTCTTCTGAATTATTCGAAGACCGTTGTTTTGCTTCGATATCAATAATAATAATAATAATAATAATAAAACAGAAAAGCGTGAGGTGATTTAAACTAACAAATTATGCATAATTGCCAAGGGAAAAAAATCGTTAATAAAATTAAAGATCTGTCAAATTACAGGCCCAAGAAAGATAATAGAGAATCGGAAAAACCGAGAAAGAACGTGGAGCTAAATTGTTCTCTCTTGGTTAAAATTGAACTTGGACAAGACGGAACGCCTTATTAATTCAAGAAAGCCAGCAAATATCCGGACGTCGTGGCAGCAGTAATAGTAGCGACGTCGACACGATAGACAGAGAGAGAGAGGTTGGCGGGGAAACGGCGAAAATGACGGAATCCGATAATTAGATCCCCGGACAGTGGCGGCAGCGGCTGAGCCACGTCGTTTATCAGGGTACAACCTCCTCTACTTCCGAACTTTCATTAGGCAAGAGTCTAACCAGCCTATATACCAGTCGATTTATGCAAGAGGAAAAAAAATATAGAATAAGAGATAAAAGTATGAGAAAAGCAAGCGCAATTAGACGGATATTCTTACCGATGTCTGCTCGACATTTTCCGATAAGCCGTTCATCGTTAAATGAAGTGAGAGAGAGAGAAGGGGGGGGGGAGAGCTATACCAGACAGAATTTTGCTGTCGAATCAAAGCTTAGAGTGTACGACTTGTCTAACTATATCTATAGGCAAACCGGATGTTGGTAGTAGCGGCTGACGTTAACGTTGATATGCACGGGTGTTGAGGATGTCTCGCATCTCTCAACCCAATTCGCAACGTAATTAATTATGCCAATTAAGAGGGTAAGGGGATAAGAGAGAGGGAGTGGCCAACACGTCTAATTGTGATGATATTAATTACATTTCGTGTAATTGAAACGTTTAAGCGTGAACATATTGAAGAGAGGCAGATAGAGAGAAAGATGCATTCCAATTGAGTTCATAAACGCTGTTTATATGTGTATATATGTATATAAACGCGAGAGAGAAACGTTACGCAATCTCAAGGTTCATTAAATTGACCTTACATTGGGGACGGCTGCGCTATGTTGCTGCTGTTGCATCGCGCGCGACCGACGCATATAATTTCTCTGTAGCGTACAAGCTTGGTATAATATTTCATCGGTACACACACACATACTGCATCGACCGATTATGCACGCTTGCACTATAGCGAGAGAGACAAATTATGCAATACGTAAGTGTAAGTATAGCGAAGGCCGAGTGTTGGAGATATAATATACGATGGAGAGGGGTATTTAAATTTTATCAGTTAAGTGACGATACTTAATAATGTACGGCTCTATTTATAAGTTGACGTTTTTATAAAGATAAATATTATGTGTAAAGTGTGTATATATTTTTCAGATGATTATGTGAATGCTTATTGAGAGGTATAAAAATGAAGAATAAAAGATGATAGATAAATTTGTTGATTTTATTAAGTTTATATTAAACAAGTTCAAAATTATGAATTTCCAATGTTGCCACGTTTTCTCATTTGTAAATTACGCCACACGTGCTACATACATATGTATTATATTATGCTAAGAGGAGAGGGTGTACATTAGTATTAGAGTGCGCTAGATAAATTACGTCGAAGTAGATAGATATATACCTATACCGACGTTATAACTTGCGTAATATATAAGTCGATCGAGATCCATATATGGTCGGGGACCACCGGATGTTAAGTAAAATAATAGGTCTAAGGATTCTCACGCAGTTATATATCCAAATGTAATGCAATAGAAAACATGACAAGATTAAGTTTCTAAAAATTCAATTTCAATGTTAAAAAAAAAAAATTGTTAAAAACGCGAAAAAAAAGTATAAGCTACATCACCATGATCGTTATGAGAAATCTCAACGGGACGATGAAATTAATCGCGATGTATCGCGTTACCCAGCAGTAGCAACCTCTACTGTCCAACTAACGAGCTGCATGCTGGAGAATAAAGGTCCAGTGTGTGTGTGTGTGTGTGTGGAGGCGTACTTGCAATGATAGTATGAGTACAGGGATGGGGATGAAAAACAAGAATAAGCCAAGAGAATATGTATATACACGCGTGGCCAAGAGTGAGAGAGAAGAAACAAAGTGGTGTGTATGTATGTATGTATGTATAGTGTATGTGCTGCTTTCTCGCACTAATCCCATTGTTTCCGCGTTCCACGCTAATAAACTAATAAATCACTGCCGCGTCGACGTGTCGCCCTCCTTTCCTCCCTTCTCTCTTCCATAACTATACTCACCACACTGAGGTAGGTAGAGATAAGGTATATTGAGGAGTTAAGGGGGGTGAGAGAAGAAGAGGAGTAGACTTGAGAATCCAGATAAAGTCTATATGATGGGTTATGTGTTTGTGCAGTCTGAATTCATAATTGGTTTATGCTATGGTATTGTTGTGGGTGTATTAAGCAAATCGTTTTATGAATATTAAAGATCGCGAGATCAGGTGGATAGAATCTAATTGAAAGTCACTTTTTTTTTTTTATTAAGGGTGTGAAAACAAACTGTCAATTCAAAATTAAAATGTTTGAGTTGATGATAATTTTATTTTAATTAATAAATGACTATCACATATCCTGTTAATAATCTCAAAAATTGGAAATCAAATATTTTTTTATCAGTTATAAGTTTGCCATAAAGTTGAATTAAAAGTTTAATTGTTT
>JAPYZE010001912.1:0-32448 GCA_030522805.1 Leptomastidea abnormis
TATATATATATATATATATATATATATAAGTTAATGGGTACAGCTAAGCCGGTGTCAATATAAGCAAAAAGAAAAAAAAGAATCGGGAAAGATGTGTTTTAATAAATAGAATTTCATCTGGTCAATACTTCTTTTAGACTGCACTTGCTTGAAAAGAATATTTTAAGTAGTAGTCAATGTGACTGTGATTTTCAGGAACAATTTTTGTTGATTACCTAATATGGGACTATCCTAATTGTTCAACTGGTAGAGCCAAGCCTTTTAGATCTTTAAATTGGGATTAGGGTATTATTATAGGTTCTAATATTCAGGAGTGATTTATAAGGTTGGATTTTGAAATATTGACAAAAATTCTGGATTTTATTATTTAAATTTGTATTGTTAAGTATGTACACGCATGATAAGAAAATCTCCTTCCTTATCGATCCATGTTCCTCTGTTCGTCCTTTACACGCCCTTTCTCCTTTCTTTATTCTCTAGTGGTCTGCTCCACTCCCCGCTATTTTGTTACCGCCGTGGTGCGTGTGTCTCTTGTTTAACATTAATTAACACGTAAAAGACAAGGGTTTACGTTGTAAAAAGTTGCACGGTGCAACTCTTATTGATTACTTAAATCTTAGTCTCAATGTTTATTTTACATGTTACATCTCTTGTTTTCCTTTTATTTGTTCGGAAACATTGCTTATACATGACAAGTCAGTTATCTGTGTGGGATTAGAGGTTAATTTGCCAAATTACTGGCTAGATCTTTTAGGATATAAGAGAGTTGATCAAATCAACTCGATTTTTCCAGAAAAATAAACAAACAAGCAATATGTTCTCACTACTGAAATCGACTGTCTCTAAAACCTGCGTTATAAGTAGGATGTGTAATTATAAATCTAATCTAGTAAGAAAGTTTTTATATATTTCTACAAACTTAACCTTAATATCTAAATAAACATAATTTATAGTATTTAGTTTATTATTCATAAGTTTTTAAATTTATTTATTTTTGTCAAGGTCCCAGTAAGAGAATTAGAAAATGAATTAAGACAAAGTAAAGGCTGTAGGTGCCTGTCTTCGTTAAATCCAAAAATGCTGTTAATAATGTTACCTGCTACCAGAATCAACAGACGCCATTTATTCAATCATAAAGAAACCCAAATGTCTAAATTTGAGAGCGTAAGTCTTTAATTTTCTCTTTCTCTTTCTCTTTTTTATTTAAAAATTTTACTTTTTTTAGAGAAAATGTGCCAGAGAGATGACAATTCTTCAAGAAACAGTGGAGAAAAATATAAAAAATAAATTGTTGCTCAATGTAAAAAAGGAAAATGTAAGTATCTAATTATAAGTAGATATATAATTTTAAACAAGAAAAATCAAGAATAAAAAAATAACTGGAATAAATAGTTTTATTCAAATTACGTCGATATGGTGGCAAATACACTGCTCTACTGATCAACAAAGCTAAGCAGCAGAGTGCAAGCTTACTTATTGATTGGATGGGTAACCTACGTCCAGATCTTGCCTCTGTAGCTTCGGGGATCAGATAGTCGGTTTTTCTGCCATAACAACGTTAGCGGGAGGTGTGCAGGAATTCGGGCTGGGCGTCCAGGCCTATGCAATGTGACGTACGCGTCCAAGTCAGAACTCAGGCAATATATCAGGCCATTCTAGATTGGGTTTTCCTACAAATTCCCAGCCCACAGACTATATCCTGGGTAAATGCGGAGTGGCTTCCTTTCTTTCCCCCACCCTAAATACAGAGTAAAGTTACGTTTAGCAAAAAAATTACGTAGTTTATATTTTTCCCGGGAATACAACCCTAACACACAGGTGGTAAAGGGTCCTAGCCGTAACAGTCCTTAAGCTCACATGGCGATAAAAAAATGTTTTATTTTCTATATTGACTTGTACAAAATATTTATTAATCTATTTTATACATTTTAGAGAACAATTGAGGAGGAAAACTTCATTGCTTCAAGTCCAGTAGAATATAGAAATTTTCTGAAGTTTCTTTTTGATACCATGGCTGTGAGTCAAGATATTGATTTTGAAGAACCTAGCACATGTGAAATGATCAAGATGATAGTATGCAAACAAAAAACAAAAATCAAAGTTTATGATAGAGAACTTGTTGTTAACTATTTTTTTGTTAGAATACTTTTCCATTTGTATTTTAATAGTCACTCTAATTTTCGTGCTTTAAGAAGTATCATCAATAATGAAGAAGAAGAAATGTTATACGAAGAATTTGCTTATATGTTAACCTCCAGGCGGTTTGTGAATGGTAAATCACATAATGATGCAATTATTCTGTCACTTCAAAAATTAAAAGTTGATGAAATATGGAGAATGTTACAAGATGACTAGTGACAGGTTTATTGCTAAAGCTTAAATTAATATCTTTCTTATGCTGCTAAAAGTATAACTTTAACCTATTTAGAACACCCAGAAGACGTAATTTCAACCTTTCTTTTTGGATTGTCGCCATACTGACAATTCGACAAGAACAAGTTCCTGTACTATCGTTTCCTACGTTTTTGAAGGTACTCTTTCCAACAATGACTAAATAAAAACAATTTTTTTTTAATTTTTTGGATTTTTTTATAATTTTTTGGACATTTTTTTATGGTTGTTGTTAGAAAGAGCACGCTCAAAAACATAGGAAACGATAATTCAGTTTAAACAGAAGATTTATGAAAATTTGATTCTTTGAGATTATACATATGTTTAGTGTTCTTGTTTTGAAATAGATATTTTTGAAACAAAGTGCAAGAACATCGCTTTATCAAATACTTGTTCCAAATGTAATACATACATTTTTTATAGTAACTTAAACAAAACATGAATACAAATATTAAGATAATCTTATATATGTTATAATTATTCTTTATTTCTATGTAATAAATATCGCAAGTGGCACATTGTTTTACTTCAATGTGAAAATTATTCTAAATTTATACATATTCTTATATGTAATTTCTAAAAGTGTACTCTTTGATCAAATGTTATTATAATAAATATAGCTTTACCAAAACTTAAATTTATTTATTTATTTAATAATTATACGGGCGCGTGCGCCCTTTACTTCAATTTTAACTATATTAAATGGTAAATTTTTTAAATTACTTGTAACAAAAACATATTTACAGTACAATTTAAAACACCATTCTAGATATGTGATTTACAAACATATTACAAATCATTTATCGAATATCAAATATTAACATAGTATCATACAAAAACCAGTATATTTTGAATATTAATGTGGTTGTTACTGATTATGATAGTCTCTAAAAGTGAATTATATAATAGTCACGGGCCATCTAGTCATACAATTGGGCTAAATCGTGATCTCAGATTTTTGTAGGAACTTGTTCAGAAAGTGTCACTGAACATAAAAATCAAGGTTGCCAGTCGGTGGTCACAATTTGTTTAAACAAATTATTTTTAAGCAAATTAAAAAATTTGAGCGTTTTGCTTCGGAAAACATTTTTTTAGATACTTTGAATCAAAACAAAGAAAATCCTGTTTGTCTCGTTTCTCTAGCTATTATAGATTTTTAAAAAAAAATTTCCAAAATTTGAAAAAACGTAAATTTTGACCTTTAACGTTTGAAGAACCAATTGCATACAAATGTTTTTACAATTTTACATTATCTTTTATTTGTTATAAAAAAGATCGTTTGTAAAATGTGAAGTTTTATATCTATATATTATAAAAATATCAGACAGCGCCTCATGCGCGTAAGCACCAATTGAGGCTATGCGAACGGTTTTTTTTTTATAACAAATAAAAGATAATGTAAAATTGTAAAAACATTTGTATGCAATTGGTTCTTCAAACGTTAAAGAGTATGTTAAAACTGTTCCACATGAAATAATATCATTTTGTTGTAGTTTTCAACTGCTAAAAATGGCAAAACTTACGTTTTTTCAAATTTTGGAAATTTTTTTTTAAAATCTGTAATAGCTAGAGAAACGAGACAAACGGGATTCTCTTTGTTTTGATTCAAAGTATCTAAAAAAATGTTTTCCGAAGCAAAACGGTCAGATTTTTTAATTTGCTTAAAAATAAATTGTTTAAACAAATTGTGACCACCGACTGCCAACCTTGATTTTTATGTTTAGTGACACCTTCTGAACAAGTTCCTGTAACATAAATATATTATCTAGCAAACTCTTATGTTAATGGTATAATATTAATTTATTAATTGAAGAAGTGATTAGAGTAAAATTTTTGCAAAATTAAATTTTTTTAAGAAGTTGCAGATTTAACGTCTAGAAACTTTTCTGCTTGCACTCTCTATCTATAATTATTTATATTGTTTTATCAAATTATCAAAAATTTTCTGCACCACAAGTACTACATATAAAAGACTTTTCTTTATTATCGAAAATTTTTCTCCATAATTAAAACGAAGGTATTGTTGTTCAACAAAGATTCTAATAGCAAATAAATTTGGAGCACAAGAGTGGTTGATAAATCGAGCCAAATTATCGTAACGTCTTATCTAGCATTAATTAATACAATGTCTCACCACATCCTAAATAATTACAAAAAAATTCGGTTGTATTCTTAAACTATTTTTTTTTTTTTAATTTATAACACATAATGTGGTCACATTAAGCACCTTTTTCCTCAATTCTAAAAAGTTGAAACCGCTATTTCATTCCGTATATTGTAGGGGAGGTTGGGACTGTACTGTAACCTTTTTTTTCATCTAACTTTTTTAATTTTTAATATTTGTATTACGGACAAAGAAAGGCATTAAACGAGAGGCTCTAAGCTTCAAAATCTATTTTGAATCGATTTTATGCAATGGTTTAGTCAGGGTTACATTGTAATTAATTTGGACCTACTGAAAATATTAAATTAAAACATTAATAAAATCAAATGCCAACCTAAATGTTTATCATACTTTTAAACAAGACATTTCAACAGAAAATTTGCGCCTCCAAGCGCAGTTGTAGATGCTTTAGATCCAAAGCTACATCGATTGAAATTAGGGTAAATTTCACCTTAAAATGGCATAAAAATTCTAATTTTATGACTTCGATTTGATTCAAATGAAATCAGAAAAAGGTCCAAAAATCAAATGGACATATCTCAGAAACAAAAAGAGCGAGAGAGACCGTCAGAGGTGCAAAATATTCGTTAGAAGCTGTACTTTAACATTATCTACGATTTTTCAACGTAGTAACTTATTTTCATTTCGTTTATATCACGTAAAATTTTGCTACAGTATAGCCCCGAAAACAGTTACAGTAAAAAGCCCCGAAACAAGTCTAAATTTCAAATGAGCATACATATATTAAATTGAAACAAGTTACCGAAACTGTTGGGGGGGGGGGGGTAAAATATACTCGTAAAAATATGTAGTTTAAGGTTGTCTATAATCCAATAACCCG
Organism: Leptomastidea abnormis; assembly: GCA_030522805.1. Classification (NCBI taxonomy): domain Eukaryota; kingdom Metazoa; phylum Arthropoda; class Insecta; order Hymenoptera; family Encyrtidae; genus Leptomastidea; species Leptomastidea abnormis. The sequence continues at coordinate 5,397 of JAPYZE010001912.1, forward strand.
AACACATTCTGGTAAAATCCTATAGGGCTTAAAGTTAGCACTACGAATCCTTACGAAATGGAGTTCTTAAATCAGTGTCAACCGCTAAAAAGTCGACCATAAGTTCAAATTAAGCCATTTCAAGAAAATTAATTCCTTGTAACAACTAAAACAAGATCTCCAAGTTTGATGTGATTTTGATTGTTCCGAGATGAAAATCATGAATTAAATATCCTATATATTTAATTTAATGTAAAACATGTGGTAGATTTGTCGATGCGTCTGTGTATATCATTATATTAATATTGTTTTATTTTATTTTTATTCATTTGTTGTGTGATATACTTATTTTGTTTGTTTCAGATAAAGCCTGGAGAGGTCTGCGCATAAACAGACGAAATATCATTAATATAAAACAATTAAGTTAAATTCAGGTACTATGAAGTTTCTTCCTTTATCATTATATAAACATGAGTAACTGATGTTGCCACACAATAATTGGTCAGAATAACTACGCAATTATCTTCACAACGACAGAATTATAAGGACGTTGTTGTCCGATCAGCATTTATTTTACTCGTAAAACAATTTCCCGTTACGAAAACGAAATCTGTTGGCTTATTTTCCAAATCAACGCCATTTACACGCACCGAACAAGATTTATTATTGATTCTTATAGAAATCTTTCGTGTTATGTCAATAAAATAAAATAAGATTTTAGAAGAAAATTAAATTAAAAAATTTATCAAAACAAAAATGAAAATAACTAGTACCTACTTTGTTAATATTTTGATTGTTTTCTCCGAATTTTCGCAGCATGCTATAAGTAGTTAAAACCGTGGAATTTAAGTTAAGTATGTTTAAGGTACCGCCAGTACCACACCACAACAAAATCTATGACAGTTTCTTTATTATACTGTTTTATTTAACTCTGCTCTTGCTAATTTTTTTTATAGCACTGCGTGACTTAAGTCCGCGTTTAAGATACTCGCTTCGCTCGCGGGCGCTAACTCACGCCGTTTTATAATGTGACACTTAAGTCACACGTATCGTAATATACTATTTTTTTTTCGCCGTTTAAGCCTTGGACTATTATGGCTAGGGCCCCTTACCATCTATGTGTGAGGGTAATGCCCGGGGAGAATGTATGATTTGCTTTGATGCCTCGACATTGATGATTTACTTTGAATTGGGGTGTTATGGGATGGGGGGGGGGGGGAAGAAGGGAAGCCACTCCGCATTTGCCCAGGATATGACCTGTGGGCCGGGGAAAACTCAGAGGGAGAAAACCCGACCCGGAATGATTCGGTGCATTGCCGGAGTTTTGACTGGATGCCCATGTCACATTGCGTAGACCTGGATGCCCAGCCCGAACTCCTGCACACCTCCCACGTTGTTATGGCAAAAAAAAGCCAACTAACCGATCCCAAAAGCCACAAAGGCGAGATTGGGCCGGAGGTCACCCCCATCCAGTTACCAACCGCGCACAATAGCTTTGTTGATCGGCGGAGCTGCGTATTCGTTACCATCTTAACGTGTCGGTTGCTCTTGCTAATAATAACACACATACTTATACTGACAAGGGGATTTTCACTTTGAAATCGATTTCAAGCGATTTCAAGCGATTTCAATGCATTTTAAATGGCTCAGTAATCACCGATTTCAAATCGATTTCACTTCTCTTCGCGACGCTATTACGACTACAATAACATTTTATTATAAGCATCTCGTGGAAGTGGAGAGCCATATGTATGAAGTGCATTTTTAAGTGAAGTAAATGCACAAAGTGAACAGTTAAAAAATCAACTAGAGAAAACGAGGGCCGAAGTTGAGAAATACATAGAAGAAGGAATCTGTTTAAGGTGACATTTAAATTTAAGGGATAAAATATTTAATAAATATCAAATACAATGTAAAGTTATTTTTGTTATAAGTAATTAATTTATTTTTATTTTCGTTACTACTTTTACTTAATTATTGATTTGGGTTGTATATCTTAGGAATGTGAGTGATACACTTAAAATAATGGGCGAGACTGCCAAGAAGCAAAATGCAGAATTACAAGCAAAACTCGATGATATGTTACAACAATAAAGACCATCAGCTTGAACTAATTTGAACGTGAACTCGGTGACTTCAAATGTCAATTGAATAAGCTGAAGAAAGTACTCGAAAGTGCTGCTTATGAACTAGAAAGGTTTGAATTTTATTTAATATTATCTTGTTAATAAAAATATTATTCTTTTAAAAATGCGTCAATATTAATAGTGTACGAATTTTAAAAATTTATACAGTTTAAGTAGAAACGGTAAATGTTTGGTCAGACACGCATTTCTGCTACTTACAAATTTTTATTAATTATTAAAAACATTATTATCAAAATCTCAACTTAATAGTAATTAGAATATTTATATAATTTAACAGTAGATAGTTGATTAAAGAATTTAAGTAGGAACGGTTAGTGTTTGGTTAGGCAAATTTTGTTTTCATTTGCAAATTCTTATTTGTTGTCAAAAATATTATTAATTATAAATCAATTATTGTTATAATTACAAATCAAAATTTCATTCAATTTCAAGATAATTTAGATAATATTTACAAAGGAAAGTATATCTTCGTGAACGTTTACAACATTAGCATTACAGCCTAAATTATAAGGAGCATCTCTTTTGATAAAAAAAAAAAAATAAAATAAAATGTAATATGTAGCAAAAAATGAATCAACCGACAGACATAAAAAAATTAATAACTACCCACTAACGTCCTAGTATCCGTAACTTTACATTCGTTTATTAGAATTTTACAATCTCCAAGTACCAGCTTTAGCAGCAATTTTTCATCATAATAAATTTTGCAGCCCTTCTTGTAATAATGGTGACCGTTTAAACGATACACAAAACGACCTTGAGCATAAAATATGCCACATCTCGGAGAGCAGTTGTGTTGTATCAGACGATCCTTGTGTGTACGACACAGGATGATGATGCGCGTACTTGGGCTTCGCATTATTACTACATAATAGTCGTGGTCCACGTCCACCTCGAATCGAGCCATAGACTGATAAATTGTACTTTTTGATTAAATCTACAGAGTAACAGATTTTTCAAGTTTTACCTTGCAATATCTGTTTGCAGACTTTAAAAGATAGATATTCCTTCAGGCTTTGATACATCATCAGCTTTTTTAGGACAGGGTAAGTTGCACATTTGCGAGGTTTTTTTTTTTTGCAAAAACTCAAGTGCATTTTCTAAAAATCAACATTGCATGGTTACTTGAAATATATTAAAATATTGGGTAATAAGTAACTTTTTGCTTTTTCTTAAATATAAATTTTTTTTAAAGGATAAATAAAAGTAGAAATACTATAAGTAAATAAAAAAAGTATATAAATTTTTTTTTTAATTTTTATTATTTTTTTGTTATCTTTATCAAATGAAAATCTATAAAAAAATAACATTAATTAATTAACAACTTGTTTTCAAAATGTAAATGTAACATTCTTTTTTTTAATATGAGTGTAGCACAGTTTTAATGACGTTTCTCCTTGAATAGTCATAAAACCGTTCAAACGCAATCCGTTCAGCATTCGAACAAAATTCATTATTACTAGGTCATTATGAATTTTTTTATTACATTTTGTAATAAATTCCGCAATAGCAAGGCTAAAATCTTCTAGAGTCATATTTGAAGCTTCGACGGAATCTTTTAATTCTTTATATTCATTATTCAATAGCAGTTGGTGTAATACTTTGACATAGTAAAAATACGTATATTCAATGCTGTACACCTCACCTGCATTTTCTTTTAACTCTTCTATTTGTTTGATCATCTGACCAGTTGATAACTTATTTATCGATTTTGGCACGACGCCAAAATATACTTTTACAAAAGAGCGTAGTCCATTCACGGATTCTATCCTATCAATATTATCACTCAGCTATTTCAGTAAGAAATTATTGTAGATTACATCAACATTATCTTTTGGCAATTGTCTGTTATATTGCTTGAAAAATTGATTATTTTTCTTTAAACACTCATTTTCTTGTTTTAGATCCGTATTTTCTTCAAATAATATTTTATTTTTATCAATTAAATCTTCATTCGATTTTTTTAAGTTTTGATTTTCTTTTTCCAGACTAATGTTCTGAAAAAACAAACATTTTTAAGTATAAAAAACATGTCAATTTGACTGTTAAAATATTTGTAGAAAGAGATAGAAAGAAAGAAAGGGAGACTTACTATTTCATTTGTATCTGAATGATACAATCTAATTATTGAATGACAATTTGATTTGCTTGCCTTTAGCAGCGGAATTCTTACTGTTCTAAATACATAAAAATAATTAATTAAAATTAATTAAATTTAGTTAAAAAATAAAAAAACTATGTATGTATTTATATGTATATATATATATTATAAATTGAAGTATGTAATTTAAAAAAAAAAATTATCTTGAATATTTTGCTTTTAGTGTAAACATACCAACCTTGATATAAGAACTTGATCATTTTTTGTCTCTGAGGGAGCACCTATCCTGATTGCAAATGCCTTTGATAGAAATAGAATGTAATTCATAGAAAGCCATTCATTATTAAATACAGATTTTTTTTCTTCAAAATAATTACTTATCCTTTTACAATCATTTCGCTTAGGATTAAAATAATTACCTAAAAATAAATTATAAAATAAAATAAAAACATTAAATATTTATTTCATATTTAATAATAAAAAACTAACTGAGTGGAGGAATTAATGCTTGGCCATTCGTTTTGCCAAAATTATTAATCGGTGAATAAACACTAGGTTTATCCATCCATTTGCCCATATAACAGATCTTCTTGATTTTGGTGTTTGCTTTGATAGATTTCATGATGCGCATAACAGCGTGTGTTACTTTTGAGTTGGCCTGGTTGGCCATCTTTTTTTTGCTTGAGTGTAAATGTTGATGTGTATAGATCAATGGAGCACTTGTATATTATTCATATACTTTTTGATTTTCTTAATGTAAACTTGGTTAACACGAATTGTGCAGGATTGTTTTATTCCGCAAAAGCGGTTGAACGTTAAAAACCGTAGCACACACACACACTCGCACACAAACATATGATCTAAGACAGTCTCGGTGTGGCCATCAGCGTATAAGCAAGATACGTACCTATGCAAAATCTTGCTCGATTATTCCAACATTATCAACTGCACAGTTTTATGAGTGTCTGTTGGAAATAAATAAACCTTCACAATACCTCGAACATTACGTTTTCAATATTCTTTATAGCTCTCGACTCCTTGCGCGCGGGAGGAGAGCATGTGGAAAACTAATTGAGAAGATTTTTAGTATGTCTTTGCTGTTTGCAGAGCTGGTCTTTCGACTATTCGCGCGCGGAAGGAGAGAGTTGAAAGCAAAAACTCTCGGTAAGAAAATATCTTTTAAGGTCGTCCACTTGGGGACTGCGGAGCGTCCACCGTCCACGCACTCCGACCTCTCCGACTCCTCTGCTCCAGCCTCCAGCTATGTCGTGCGGAAGCAGGGTAATGTCATGAAAGAGGGAACTTGCGCTCGCGCTCCAAAAAGCCGGCGCTCATAAAGATGGAACGTTGGTGAAACACGTGGGGAAGATTCTCAAAAATCGTCGCGTGTAGTGTCGAAGCGGGAAAACGAAAGTGCTGCACTGGTGTGCGCAATATAATTCTTTATAGACCTAACTCTAACTGAAACTGGAGCAGCCGGTGTTTATATTGTGCGTCACGGCCGTCACGGGGAAAACACACGGCTGCTGTCATTCTCGCAAAATATAAGCAGTCAGTTTTATAGTCTTTAAAAACTATAATCATTCCAGAATGGATTTAAGTGTGACAAAAAATGAGATCATCGTTCTATTCGATGGTTACTCCACGCAGTTCGATGAGGAAGTTATGGACGCGAATTGCAGCTGTGTCCTTATCAAAACTCCAAACGACGGCAACGTCATCGTCGACACTATGACTGCTTGGGATAAGAATGCAATTTTAGATGGTGATTGATTGTTTATTGACAAGTATACATTTTTTTCTTGCCAGCAGTATATATATATATCTAACGATCAATAATTTGCAGTCTTGGCCAGCATTGGAGTTACACCAGAGAGTGTTAAGTACGTCGTCTGCACGCATGGACATGCTGATCACGTTGGAAATAACAATTTGTTTCTTGAGGCCAAAGAGCACATTGTTGGAGTATGTTCTCATCATAATACGTTGTTTAGAGAAAAGCAGTTTTCAAAGTGTAGGTATAAAAAAAAGAAATGGAATAGTATAGTGAATTTATAGATGCTAAGTATAATCTTTGTTTTATTTATATTTTTTTTTTTACATTGCAGATGATTACAAACTTACTGATGGGATTAAAGTAATAGCTACACCAGGACATACAGCAGAGGATGTGACTGTCATAGCTAAAGGAAGATTTAAGGATATTGAAGATGTGACTGTAGCTATTACAGGTTTTAATTTATTTATGTGATATTAATGGCAGAAATGTTTTAAGGTTTTTGAATAAATAAATTTTATTTTTTAGGTGATTTGTTTGAAAAAGAAGAAGACATTGAAAAACCGTCCATATGGATAGATTACGGAGCATCCAATCTTCATGAAGTTCAAGCAGAATCTCGCTGTAAAGTGATAAATCAAGCAGATTATATTGTACCTGGCCATGGTCCACCTTTTAAGGTCACACAAAATATTAGAAAAAAAGTTGCCTTACAATTAGAACAGATTAAAAATGGAGAACTTTGTTGAGTTTTTTTTTTAATTGTACTGCCGATACATTAGCTAATAAGATCTTGAAGTTTGTACTGAATTTTGAATGTTGATGAATTGCAAAAGTGATATTTTTTAAAGAGAAAATTGTATAATTGTATAAAAAAACAAGTTGTTAAGCATTTTATACTGTTACTGTTTTTACAAATTATTTATTGCTAAATTTTTAGATAAATATAAAATATTTTGATCCAATAGCTAAAGGTTTTGCAGATGATCTGACTATTATGTAGTTGGTAAAATTATTAGTATTTGATAGATTTTCAGTTGATAAAAATCATAAAAAAAAATAATAAAAATTAAAAAAAAAACACATGTAAATAAATATTATAAAAATGAATTAATTTAGCGATAAAATAAATAAGTACTAAAAATTCAATTGTAATAACATTATTTTTACAAAGTTTTTATTAAACACTGCATTCATGTATTACATATCAACAACATTACCATTTAATTTAATATAGTTTATAATATTTCTGTCGCATGTATTAGTGTTTGAAGTAAAAACAGACATTTTAGTTTAAAGGGATAAATCTTTGTTTTTTTTTGTCAAACTACACGCAACAAATAAAAATTACTCAAAGAGACAAGAAAACAATTTAAATCGCATTTATATTATCATATATTCGCTCGTACACACTTTCCGAATCTTAACAAGAATATTACCTATAAACAGATTCGGAAATCAAGCATCGCGTTACACACAAACTTCCGATATTATACATTACATTCTATATATAGAAAAAAAAGAAAAAAATTATTACATACACAAAAAAAAACATTCACAGCCAAAACTTCAAATAAAATATTCTTTATACATAGATATATATTTATAATAAGTCTCGCCCATTCAAAAAATCAAACAAAAATATAAAGCCACTCTATAATAATATTTGTAAATCGCTATAGATAGAATAATATTAATTAATAACTCGTATTAACAAACTTTTTGCACTCATTTTTAAAAACAACATATTACTTTCATATAATGATTTTAATATTTGCCTAGCCGCGCAATCGAGAGCCGCGGTTATACAATTTACACTATTTATACATTATTTTATTCTTAAAAAGTAACGTGCACGTGGTATCTTTGTCGATCTGGTAATCATATATGTGGAGATATGCCCCAGCAATAAGCTATTATATTGGCTAGCTCTTTTCGCATTACTTTATCTTCCTAAATTAAATTCTACATAGCAATGGGGCAATTATGGCAATGTCGATTGTTGTTTTTTATTTTTTTTTTTTCATCGTGTTTAATTAAAACGAGCAAACATCTTTTAAAGAGTGAAGGTTTTTTGTATACCTTTATCGGAACTTTATCGTTTGCAATTTTTTAACGCGATTTTATTTTTCCGGTGTAAATTATAATGCGGAGTACTTGAGCATCTCCTTTTTTAAAAATGACTTTCATAATTGTTTTGAGACGATAATACAATTATCGATTATGCTCACGTATATATGTGACGTGTATAATTAAATTTTCTAACTAAGTAGGTACCGGTGTATTTAAATCGTCATTTTTATACACGAATTTTATCTCGCTTTTTAAATAAGTAGTAACAATTCGATTTTTTAATTCATATAAATCAAAGAATTTCAAATTAAAAAATAATGAAAATAATCGAATGTCTTGAAACATTTTAGTTTAGAATTTTTGAAATTGAATTAAACTTGCGAGTCATCGGTACAAATATACGACGAAACAAAGCTTGCATTGTTTGGTCACCAATTACATAATTATCTAAAGTTTAGATTGAAGAATTGGCAGGACAACGACTACATCTATGCAATGATCCCAAGCCAATCTCTTCTTTTTATTTCGCGACAGACCAGGTACAAAAATTATTAATTTTATTTTATTATTTTTTTTACCTGATGAGTCAATAGAGAAAAGTGAAGACTTGATATTGTCAGCTTTAATCGAGTTGCATTTAAATATCGCGTTGTTTTGAGATTGAGCATTTGTTTAAGAGGTTGTCAAAGTGACTTCTTATAGTTTTTTTTTTTTTTTGGATTTTGCAAAAATTTATTATTGTCGATAAATCGGGAAAGTTTCTTTTATTTTTGTCAAAAATCAGAGACTTGAAACAATAATTTTTTTTTCTTCCTATTTATCAAAACTATCGACTGCTTTTTTATTCATACTTATTTTTTCCTCTTTATGACGGTTATCTATATTTAGTTTTTAATTGAAAACGATGATTTTATCGACGATTTAAAAACTCGATTACATAGTATTATTTTTCTACAATGTCAAATATTTTGAAAAAATATATTATTTTTCTTCTTTTTTTTTTTGTTAAAAGTTGTGATTGATTACGCCAATGTGTGTAACAAAGACCATAGCTCTTAAAAACGCATTTATCTCTAATTTTATTTATTCTTTCCAGAAAATTTATATTTAAAAAAAAGCAAGAAATTACATAATAAATCTGCAATGTAAAAACTATAGGTAGCTGGCAACTATATATTATTATTATTATCAACTCTGTATATGTATATGTGTGTAATACTGATCAAACCTAAACGATTGTGTGTCCATATATATTCGTTTAAATTTCTTTCTTTCTTACAATCGATATATAATATAACGATTTTATACAGATTTTGTACACAAATTACACGCGATATACACCAGCGCACTTTAAAAAATTTAACATATATACGCCGAGAAGCAAATCGAAGATTATCGATTTTACTTATAGTGGAGAAAAGATAGGAGAATTGTTAATAATAGGAAGTAATTTATTCATTTATCAGGTTCAATAAAATTTACTACTATAGAAATATAGTGCACTAGAAACATCATTACTTCACAAAAAAAAAAACAACATAACACACACACACACATACATACATTTAAGTAATAAACTCACAGCGAGCGTTGCAGTAATTTATATATTATTTATGCGTCGTAGAGAAAAATATGTAAGGGAATAACACGTAAGGTGTAAGGGAATAACACGTCTTATGATCATTTGGTAAGAATCGCTCGAATATTTATAATATGTTTATGGTAAATAAAACAAAAATCTAGCCTTACATCTATATATTATATTATACGAGCACCCGTCGATGATTAGAAATGATAAATATCGATAAAAACAAGGTAAAAAAAATATATTATATAATCTAATATATATCAATATATTATATATTATATATAAATCAACGAGCGCACGTTCTCGCGTCTTGAGATTGATTTTGCGGATGTGGTTTTTTTTTTTTTTCAAATGACAAGAGAGAACCTTGGGAGATTATGCGTGTGTGAGACCTTTTTATATAGTGTTGTAAGCCTCTTACGTGCGCTGCGAAGAAATAAACATAGAGAAGAAAACAAATAATTAAAAATTGAACGATTGCGGATAATTGTGAACTATATGTAGAAATAAGGATGGAGGAAGATTTTTTTTTTTTGGGGGGGGGGGGGGAAGGGGAGATACGCGACCCGAATTTTATTGATTGATGATAGCTATAATAAGTAAAATAAAGTGCCATGTATTGTTTGGCTTATGATTTGATAAATTTAACAAAATTACACAAGTGTCACAAAACTTTGTATTTAATATATTTTATACTAAATAATTTAACTATTTACAAACTCAGACTTGGTACTTGAGAAAAAATAAAAATTTGTTTCTAAGTACTTCTTTAATTGAAAAATAAAATGTAAATTATTACTTATAATTTTCAATTCAATTTAAAGTCTTTTATTAAGTACTTTTAATTATTAATATTGTAAAATCTGCAAGTAAGAGTCCGAGTAATTCAATTATAAAAAAAATTCAAATCATATAACTAAAACATAATTTAACTACTTCTATCAAGATAATAATTAAACTACTCAATCAAAACTAAAACAAAAATACTACAATATCTACAGAAAAATAAAGTCGTTGTACAACATATATATCATTGACGTACAAATATACCAAAAGCCGCCGCTTTAGAAAGATTCCGTCGAAGTCTCATGCAGAAGCGTTTGGATATCGCTCTGTATTAGAAAGAGAAAAAGGTAAAGAGAAACTTACATTATAGCTACAGATAGAAATACACTACAAGAATAAAATTGGTAACGTCTACATCGTTAAGTAATGTGGTTGTTATTATGACGATTGAAAAAAAAATAGGTTTTTTATACAAGCCACCACTTTGTCGATTTTATGTGGTTAATAATGCGTTAAGAGAAGATTTCTAAAACTACAATGCAAGAATGTCGTATAGAACGTTGATACAAGAAAATTATGCTTAATGTTTGATACAATCATTTAAATATTTTAAATCTGATAAAATTGTTTACCAAGTTTCTTATACTATTTTTTTTTTCGATTTTCCAATTAATTTTTAAGTCGACAATTTTTTGGCGCGAATATCACAAACAATAAGATTACTTTAATAAAATAATAAGTAATATTTTTTTTATCATTACGTAGTTTACGTAAACGAAAAAATAGTATACTAGTATTGATTATTATAAAACACTAACTTTGTATATCTTTGACTTATTTACAGACAGAGCTTGCAATCAAATTAGCAAACTTTTAAGTTTCTATGACGCGCAAATATTATAATTTTTTAAGGTAAAAAAAATACTCTGAATAATTTTATAAGGTACGCAATGGAATATATCCCTCAGCTTCCATGATTTTCAGTTCTTGGTCATCGCCATCTGCTTTTTTACTCTAAAAAACACCGATTAGAAATTTTTACGTGAGACAATATCAATTGACAAATAACGTGTTTTAAATAATTTTAATGCTTATATGCAAACAAAACAATAAGCACATTCAATTTTATTCCAAAAGCAATATAATATTTGTCACATATAAAATAGTAACGTTCGAGCAATTTTTTTTCTTCCTTTTTATATTTTTATTTTTTTTTTTGGTACACAAGTTAAGACATTCTTTAAAAATTTTTTCGGCATACTTTTTATAGGCATTCTATCAAAGGACATTAAACATAATTTTCATAATACATGACAAGAACATCTAGCAGGCATAATAATACATTAATTTAGAAAAAAAATAATTTACCCAATTTTAGTGTGCATTTTTTAAAAATCTCTTGTCGACTAAGAAAATTTGAGTATGAGAAATTGTTAATTAATTTACTAATTTTTAAAAATTTTCTTAGTCGACAACAATAAAAATACAAAAATCTAAAAATTAGTTGTTCATTTGGTTAATAGGTTTAGGGAAGAATATTGGTTGAGTAAATTTAATTAACTCGGCAACAAATAAAATATTATCCCTTAATATTAATACATTAAGTTTAAACAGGACCACGTTTATAATGCGCATACAATACGTATACCGCGTGTACTTTCTTACTTCACATCTCTTTTTTTTAACATTTATTTAAATAAATAAAATCACCCAGTCAAAGCTAATAAATAAAATTAAAAAAAAATTACTATAATCTCACACAGTAAAATTATAATTATAAACTCGAGTAGCAACATCAATATGATAGCGTCACGTGCGACTTTATAATATTTACAATTGTTTTACATTTTTTTATATATTCATCACAGTTTAAATCGTTGAACACGAATACACACGTCCACCTCCCACACGTCTTTTTCCAATTATTTCTATAATTATGCATTTTTTTTTGTATTATACATTTTTCTTGCTTTTTTTAGACCATGTTTTTTATGTAAACGTACGAACAACGATTGTTAAATATATATGTACGCGGATTTATCTATCTGCGTGTGTATGTCTTTGGCATTACATGAATATTAGAAAGGTTATTGTGAATCGATATATTTATATATATATTAGGTCGTTAGTTCATGTCTCCAACATGCATATTTGTTTCCAGTAAAAAGCTTTTAAACTGCATAGCAGTTTTACACGAGTTCGATCACTCAGAGTTGGGTTGTTTTTTTTTTTGTTAAAAAATACATTTTTTATTTATTTTTTTAATAAATGGATTATGGCACTATTTTATCATTGTTAGATATTTTTAAAAATTTTAATAGCTATTTCATGATTAATTTTTTTACTATAAAATGTCATTAGTTAAAAAGTACAGTAAAAGCTTTTCAATGCTCATTAAAATTTTCTTGATTGATTAAAAACATTGATTTTTAATTTACAAAGCTTCATTGTATGTTCTTAAAATGAGTCATTAAAACAATTTACATTTTCAAAAATAAATGAAAAAGTCGATACAGGTATTAAAAAATGCACGTGTTTAAAAAAAAAAAGGATCAACGACCCAACTCCGATTACATAAAATTGAAAAAATCTGTACAACCATGTATTAGTTAAAAAGGAGCATGTATGATCTAATAGAAGTGAAAAAATAAAATTACATATATAGACTTTTTTTTGTGTGTGTCAGGTAATATATATAAGTGGGCAAGAATTAAAATCGCTGGTTATTTACAAGTCATTATAAATAAACGTGTGTAACAAAATAACCCAAAAGGAATCAGTCTGCCATAGAAAAAATAAATTAAGGTATATAGTGGTGGTTAGTGTTAAAATTAATAAGAAAAAAGTATTGTGATATAGCCATCAAGATAAAAAAAATTATTACATCCCCATAACAGACAGTTAATAAAATAGATATATCTTGCAGAAAAAATTATATATCCCACGAAAACCTTCATTAATTTCATTTTTTTCTATTTATAAATTTATAAATATAAATAATCAGGCAAGGTTCTTAAGTTCCATCATCCTTAAAAAACACGACTTTTTTTTCGTTTATCGCCGATTAAGATTAAGGATAACATAGGGTTCATCCCTACCAGTAGGTTCGGCACTATTAGGTTGATAACACGGATTAATCGTATAGTTCAAGCTAGGCTGATGATAACTCACCGGTTGACCACTTGTACGTCTCCAACCAACGTCACGTTCTCCACCACCACCACCACCACCACCACCATAAAGATCTGGATCTGAATCAATTTTGTGTCCCATATCGTCCTGTAAATTAATTTATAAAAAGAAAATCCAATGGATTTTATGTATATATAAGGAAGAAGATTATTACAAATTAACATGTATACATTTGAAATCAATAAATCAATCGTATTTTTTTTTTTCTTTTTTTAATAATACCTGGGTCATCTGTTGAGTAGTTGTAAGTAATCTAGCTAATGGTGTACAGCATACAGGTAAAGTCTCGAGTAACGTTGGCCTTGAATGGGTTAACAATGGCTTCATATAGTGGGTATCAAAGTTGCCCCAGATACGTGCCAGTAATGCCTTCTCGTTCGGTTTACCGGAGTTACTTGAATTTCCATCCTGCATAGAATTATACTGGATATGTGATGACGCGTGTCAACAAAGAAAGAGAAATTCATGGCTTTTAGTCTGGCTATTCCCTTTTATTTTTATCCATCCTGTTTTTTTTTTTTTTATACATTGTTGATGATTGGAGGCTCTTTTTTTTTTAATTTTAACGTAAAAAGAGCTGATTTATTTTTAAATTATTGTGCTGGACGTTATTTAATTTAATTTAAAAAAAAAAACTTAGAGATGTATACTGCTCCGGGAGGCACGAACTCGTATGCGTGAGAATCGTGTGTCACTCTCGAGCACTACCTAATTTTTAAAACATGCGTATTTAGCAATATTTTTTATTTATTTTTTTAATAAGGCAGTCCTATATGCTCGTATAATTTTAATTTGGGCTATGCGCACCTGCGATTTTATATCCCTTCCCAATTTTTGATTATAGCGAATGATTGATATGTATGTAGTTTTTTAATCTCTTACATATAGCCTTACGTATATGTATATGTTACCTCAATATAAAGAGCAGCGCGAGCGATATATACGCTTTTCGGGTTAATCTGCGATTACTCAAGCGATGATTGACTCTCAACAAGCCATTGTTATATATGTATATATGCGTGTGTATATATATTCGCGTTTAATTGGGAAGGTATAGAATGACTTTAATTGCCAAGCGACTTTTTTAATTGAATTCATTGTTGGCTGGATGGGTAGTACGTGATGATGGCGAATGATTGAAATAGATCTGTATATATATTATATGCTCTATTATTATTATATTGCTGCGAGTGATAACGAATAATTGTTGCGTGACTCTGCTGATGCTTTTTTTTAGTGCGTGTGTAATTAAATTGGTCTTAATGAAGATCAGCTATTGCGCGTGTATATTTTTGGTTTGTGATTATAAGGTTGATTTTTGTTCAAAAATATACCTTTTTGAAGATAGTTTTTGTAATTAAAATAAAGATTTAATTAATTATATGTAATTGAATTGATATGATGCTAATGTAATGATAATATCTTATTTATTTCATTTTAATGAACTATTAGTTTTTATCATAAGATAATCTAAATATTAGAGCTAATGAAAAAATTGTTGATTGCAGTAAAGATTATAAAAAAAATTTAAATAAACTTAATACGATATTAAGAACAATTTTGTAAATTTACCATAAGTAACGATAAAAAATTATTTGAAAATCTTATATTAAAAATAAATACTGAATATAATGCTGATTGATAATGGCCTAATATTAATAAGTTCAAAGTATGATTTCTAAAAAAATCCCAATTATTAAAATTATTAAAAATATAATATAATAGTGAAAAAATTATAAAAAAAAATTACTTAGTGATAATTGCAGGTGTGCAAGCCTTAATTAACGTCAGCATCAATATTAGTTAATAAAAAAATTAATTAATTAAAAAAATGCGCCATGCTATATATAGGTACTGCGTTATATATATTGTTATTTGTTTTTTTTTTCAATTATTATTTTAACATACCGAGCTGCGTGTGCATTGTATTTACCGATCTGGCAAAAGTTCATCATTATAAAGGATGCAAACGTAAATTGGCCATTCAATAATAACTACCATTGACGAGTCAGTAACATACAGAATGGATAAATTAAAAAAGGGTGAACAATAATTTTTTAAAAAGAAATAATTAATTTGTTCATCGGCCAGCCATTAAACCAAAGCATTTCTCATAATATAAGAATCTTTAGATAATATCTATATTTTTTTGTATTTAAAAACTTTAATCTCAATTCTTATGAATTGTAATTTTATTTCAAAAGAAAATAAAGCTTATATTGATATTATCTATAAACTCAAAATTTAGCACTTACGTGCATTTTAATATCAATAAAAAACAATATCAGGTTTGTGTGTCTGTGTGTTTGTGTATTCGTTAGTGTAGAAAATAAAAAAAAAAAATAATCAGGCTTTTAGCAAGCAAGTGTTTTGTGTGTTACATGCATTTCAGAAGCGCAAAAAGGAGCAAAGCATCCGTGCTGTAAAACGGAATTTTGAAAAAAAAAATAAGCAGATAAAATAAGGATGAACACATAGATGATAAAGTGCAATAATGTAAGTAGATATGTGCATGCGTATGAGGATTTTTTTTGAGAAAAAAACAAGAGGCGCAATATAGATACATTATGAGACACACACGATTAACTTTGTCTTTGAAATTTTTTGTAGACATACCGGAGAACGTCTCTCCCGATGCATTTCCAGTTCGCCAAAGCCACCTTCGCCACCAGACTATCAAAAATAATTTTCAGAAATATTTTCAGTTTGTCTTTTTTTTTTATATTTACTGTTAATTCAGTATAAAATTTAATCTTTAATTTTTTTCAAAATTCAAACAATTGTGCTTAAGAGGATTAAATGAATAAATGCTAGTTGTGATTAAATTCATGCTGGATTAAGAAAAAAATAAAAGGAGAAAAAGTAAATAAATTGATTGAAATGCTAATTTATCAAATAAAAACTAGATAGATCAAATTTTTACTAAAAATAAAAAATTTCTAATAAATTATAGAAATATTAAAAGAGACAGAAAAAGAAAACAGAATAAAAAATAATAGTTGATTTGTCAAAGTAAACCCCGCGATTTAGAACCATTTTTTAATTAAAAAATGTCAATCCCAGCAGTTGATGAAATAATATACGCGAGTTGAAGCGTTAGAATGAAAAAAGCAAGGAAATATGAAGCAATTTGAAGTGTCTCGAAATTCGACAAAATCACGTGCGCAGGTGCCTTTGTTCTTTATTTTTTTATTTATAAAAAAAAATTTGTTCTTTTTTCATGTCTATTTCAAGATTTTTTCGTAAATTTTGATACAACAAATGTTATGATTTTGGAAATTTTTAACTTTGATAAAATATTATTTATTTAACAACATTTCGCCTTTATAAAGTTTTTCTTTATAAAACTTATTGTCAACTTTACGTTCATTACTTCAACTATGGTAAATAAACAAGCTCTTATCAAAATTAATAATGGTTACTAATTATAGTCAATTTATTTTTATTTGAATCGTAACCAAAAAATTTCCACAGAAAAATTCCAAGTAAACTAATTAAATTTCAAAATCACGAATCATCACAAAGTATAATTTAATCTCACTTCAACTCTACTATATGTACAATGTTCACTTAGAATATTTCCTGATCAAGAAACGTGACTTTTTTTATGAATGACACATATAGAATGAATCATGTACCCAGAAGTCACCAAATAAAGCTTTTTTTTATCGTCACAACACCACAGCTACGACAACAAATCTCTACCAAAAAAAAAGAAAAAAAAAAGGAAAAATAATACAACCATCAAATAAAAACTATGTATGTACACGCTGCATTACTTACGCTTCGTACTCCGTTGCGCGGAAGCGCCTCAGTTTCATCGTCCACACCGGTTCTACAAAAAATTTCAGAAAATTCGATTAATTCAATTTATCAATTTTCTTCGACACAAAAACAAAGTTATATATCTCTGAAAGAAAAATAAAATAAAAATATAAAAATAAAGTAACAAATATTTCGTTCGACGTAACGTGCAATCATTTCAGAACGACCTAATCTTCAGGGGGAGATCCAAGTCGTCTTACGCAAGCACGTAATCATCTTCTACCTCGTTGGTGCAAAACAAAAAAAAAGTAAAAGAAAAAAAAAGAAAACATAAAAATGTTTTGAACCGATGACTCACGGTATGTTGAACCAGCTGAGGAACTGCGATGCCATACCACCCTGGAATATAACCGTAAGAATGACAATAAGACTGGTAGTGGTCAGCATAGCCTGACGTGCTTCTGATACAGTGTTGCGTATCGCCAGGGCGAAACTCATGGCTCCGCGTAGACCAGCGAAGAACAGCATGTGCTGGAAATTTATTGGTATCTTGGGCTTACGCCCGAGATTTAGTAGGAACGATAATGGGTAAACGTTAGCGGCCCTGCCCAGCAGTGCGCAGAACTAGTTATCATTATGGTTAAGGAAAAATAGAATCATTTTACAATGTAAGTAGCAAACGGTTTTGGAAATACTTGTTTTGTTGGGTAGCATAAATAAATGCGATATTTAGATATCATTAGTACCTTATATTAGCCGGTAATTTAATATAGAGAAAACAGATTACGTAGTTGTGCGGTAATGGAAAGTGTTATATATTTTTTAAAACAATTGTACTAGTTAGTGGTTTCCGCGATAATATAAGCAGTTGTCAAAGTTTTGAGTTGCAGAAGAAAAAAAAACTAAAATAAAAAAAAAACCATTGAAATATCAACTTTATGGTTTTGCTAATGCTCTAATATACCGTTATTCAAACTCGTTACGTAAGATTGAATTCTTTAGAAAATAGTGTGTAAAGTTGTTGGATGTTTATATAAGTATTACATAAATTTATATAGCAATAACAACGTTAAGTAGAGACATCGCATATAGATTCATATGAATTTTATGACAAGTAAATAGCGAATTTATTAAAGAAATAAAACGTTTTGAAATCGTACTTTGAAATTTCGCAATTGACTTCCAAAACCGTATAGTTTTTATATGTTCAGATTAATGTAGAAAAAAAGGATACAAATCCTGAAACTACGAAACCCAAGTCAAAGTGGTGCTTTGGAAACGTAAACATTGATACTCCTATGTAGCAAAAAATAAAGTTTTCTGCCAAAAAGTTAAGCAGCTCGAATAGCTGCTTCGTTCTTTGCCTTGAATCGGAACTCAAATTATTGTAGGTGTAGTGGGCTTGGCATATTCCACAAAACAAAACTGCTACGACACCTGTAACATCATATTATAAAGATAAATGATTAAATTTATTGATTTGTAATTGTTTTATTATAATTAAAATTTTAAAATTCAGTATTACAGATAAAATAATGCGGGTTTTTAAGTACAGTAACGGGAAATAGGATGATAAAGGCTCTAGAAATGCCGATTGTAAAGGCTTTACATGCAAGTTATCTTTACAACGTGACTTTAAAATTCCCAGCTACTCAGCGTAAAAATACGAAAGATATTGTAAATTTGAATCAAAACAGTCTTAAGTTTAGTTTGTGTAAAATAAAGGGGGGAAGATAACGCACTGGAGTGGAAAAACGTTTTCACAGTCTGGCTTTGCTTATCTTTATTATTATTTTGAAAGTGTCATTTATTGCAGTTTATAAATAGATTTAAAAATTAAATTTTCTAATGTCTATATTAGTCATCTTCTTTATTAAATCTCTTGTAAATTATTTTAATTCTATCACAAAATTTAATGCAGTGCATCATTTCCTATTTCATCATAATAAATTTTTATTTCTCTTACAAAGATATTAACTTATCCGCGTGCTTTTGAGTCATCCGAATCTCTGTTAATTCATCAACACTGATAATAAATATCAGTTTTTTGAATATTAAATTTTAGCATACAAAATAAATAATTAATTATAAACTCCGTTAAAACAATATCATTAATTTAATCAGTTTTTTTATGTCACGTGCAATTTATTTAATTTTATCATCCCTACCAATTATTTCATCAGTCATTTTTTATGAAATCTTATCAAATCAGACTCACGTGAGCCTCAGACAAATAAAAAGAAAATATTATTCAATCCATCAACTTACCCGTGAGATCAGAAGCTTCAGCAATAAGGAAAGTACTGTAGGACATGAGTACAAACAAGGCTGACTCAAGAAGTGGAAAATCTCGTACTCTAGTAAATTTGGTCATGAGGGCTGTGATACATCCCATTGTCGCACCAATAAAAAGCGAGAGACTAAAGATTTCAACAAAATCACTCAATGCTTGGAAGAACGCCACCATCTCAAACTTACTCGAGCCTGCCGTCACGTAGCGCTCGCCGTAATTCTGAATAGCTCTGAAAAAATGTTAAATCAAACTTAGCTTGTATATACTCTTATTGCACGCTTTGATGATGGGAAATCTGAGCTAAGCGAGTTGGTTAAATTTTCATTCTTGGAAAATGATATGAAGTGTTGAGATTTTATTCTTATAAGACTTAGCTTAAAAAATTATATCTCATTTTTTTAATAATCAACTGAAAATATAAGAATAGCAGTGTTTTTTTTTATAATCGACCGATCGTTCAATCACCCCATAAAAAAAGAAAGAAAAAAATAAATAAAAAAATTACAATACAAAAAGTCTGTTCCATATCCGTAATCAACGACTCATATAATAATCTCACAAAGATGTGTTCAAAGTAACATCAATTTAATATTCTTCACGCGCGCTTTGTCACACACACACACACACACACACACACACACACACACACACACACACACACACACACACACACACACACACACACACACACACACACACAAGCAAAAAGATTCTCTCGCACACACACACCACACCATACAACGTCCGATATTCCACTTCATTGCTCATCATCATCATCAGCAGTACAGCAGCTGAATAATCATTCACCCACACATACATACATATATACCATCGTCTGGCTATTAAATATAAACTCACCCGCTAAGTACGATAGCCACAGCATCATTAAGCACACTTTCTCCAAAAACCAGAGCATATAGATTGACATCGACGTGCAGGTCATTGAATATCGATATGATTGTAAGAGGATCGGTAGGCGATATCAAAGCTCCAAAATAAAGAGTATCCAGAAAGGTAAACGACGTTGAAAAGTTGGGTATTAACTGCATAAATGCGTACATCAGCGTCCTGAAAACATATTAGAGTGATGCAATTCATTTTGCTACTTGATATTGTATGCGGGATCAGTGGCTTGGTTAATATACTTTGTATATATATTAATATATACATATATATAAACTTGGTTGCGTTAGACTTACCCGATAACGAAAGATGACACCGTCGTACCAACAAGTGCGAACATCAGTATCGCTCCAAGATTACGAAAGAAGTATTTCTGTAATGTAATTGATATTGGATTTTATATATTGTGGTCTAGGATTATGTATGTGTTGACGATTGTGGTTTCAATGATTATAAGATTTAAATTAAATTAAAAAATAAAATAAAAGGTTTTTGTATTATTTATACAAATGAAATGGCCTAAGAGAGAAATTATGTTTGAGTTAAAAATAAAGGCAATTGGATTGTTTTATAAAGCTATATGATGCAGCAATGTTTCATCCCGACAATTTTATCTAATGAGTTGTTTACAAATAAATTTTAGATCGCGTGTATTGAATTCAATTATAAAAATTATTATTTTTCTTATTTTAATTTTTAATTTAATGGTGTAAAATGAACGACCATACAATAGGTAGACTGTATTTATTGCAATATCTTTCTAGGACAAGAGAAGAAAACTCGTTTCGTTTTTTATCGGTTATAACACGTTTTAAATGTACGTAATAAGGTAATCGTAAGTATATAATGAAGGTATTGTAGTAAATTTTTTTTAATGTTGTCTTTAAACATAAAATAAAAAATAAATTATTTAAAAAATAAAAATTTATAATAAATAATTTTAATGCTTACCCTTTTTAAACTGTATCCAGCATGAAATATAATAGGTGGTAAAATTATGTTGAAAAATATTTCCGGATCGAAAGTAGCCTGAAATAAAAAGTATTTCGAATGGTAAATTTGATAAGACAATAATCATGAGTAGACTTTAGTTTCAAACACTAGATAAGCGTATACCATGTGCAAAGTTGACAAAAATTGATACTTATGCTAATTGTAAGTTATCAGTCAGTTTTTATTTATTTTTATTTTTTAATTATGTACGCGTACAAACAATGCCAATATTATTTTTATGAACAAAGTGCAATTTAAAAAAAAAAATTAAATTAAACAATAACAATAAAGCCCAACATTACCTTATTATCAATCTCGTTATCCTGTTTCGATATTTCACCTCTAAACCAATAAGCAAAAGTTTTATTTTTTGGTGTACCACTAATATTCTCATTAACATTAATCCAAAGTATATCAGGTGGTATTGAATTATTATAAGCTTCAGCTGGTACCACATGTAATCTTTGAATTGAATGGCTCGATGAAAAGCCATAACGTATTATTGCACCAACAACGAGTCCTAAGGGAAATAAACAAATGCAAAATTTTAATGTATAGTTAATTAATAGCTGCTTGGGTTTATTAATAAATATAATCGATTGGTAAGTATATATGGTTGTAGGATGTATATTGGCAACTGGTTTTTCACGTAAGAGTTTATTATCCTGGATACATAAAATTACCTTGATTGTTGCTAACGTTTAAGAATATTGACGTCTTCTTAAAAATAAGCAGAAGATGTTTTTTTTTATTAGAAAAAAATGTCAATTACACATAAGAAAATTAAAAAAAAAATGATGTTAAAAATTAGCTAATTCAGAGAGATAAACATAAAAAAGAAAAAATTAACAAGTTTTAATTTGTTTTTTCTCTGTTTCGATATATACAGCTTTCAGATATATACACAGGTGTTAACATATAACACAGCTGCTTACGTAAATAAAGATTCCTCAAGTTCGCGTAATCCATGATAAATATGTATAAGAAAAGCTGAGGAAAAAGAAGGCCGTTAATCCAAAGTCTTCGTAGTACTTAATACGAAGTAGATGTATATATGGGTAACGACGTTTACATTTTAAGCGAGTATACTTATATGTGATACGGGGATCAAGGCCATTGCGTTAATTTACACGCGCCCTTCGCATGCATATACCTACGCGTCGCGACTACGCGATTTGATTAGTTGACCGAGCGGCTGGATGTAGTTTAATTTATTGAGTTTATTTTCTTTTTTTTATGAGATGTTTAGCGATTGATAAAAATAATTTTTTATAAAGTAATTTAAAGATGATTTTGTTGAAAATGGAAAAGATGAGTACCTATATCATTATGCCGGATAATAGCTATAATGAGAATTTACAATTTTGAGAAACGATTGTTTAATGGAGTATTAAAATAGATGTATGTAAATGTGAATATAGAGGAAGTATTAATGAAGAATGGTAAAAGAGAATCTACTGTATGATTTAAGGATAAATCAACATTACATACGTATAAATGACAATGTATACACAGAGGGAAACGAGAAAAGGTAATTAGCATGTGAATGGATTGAATAGCTGACCTTGTGAATTGGATTTAAGGGTGATGGAATAAAATGTATGTATAGCAAGTTAATTTACTTTTTTGAATTTGGAGTTAAAATTAACTAGATGAATAGAATTTTTTTCATATGTATCATAAATGTATTTATTAAAAATAATTTGAAAAATTTTTTTTTTTTAGAAATTATTTATTTCATTGTGTTTGTAATAAAGGAATTTTATTTTTACTTCATGGATACTGTAACCGCTAAAAAGATATTGCTTGGAAGATTTTAGATAATTCTAGAATATGACTTTGGTTTATAACTTGCAACAAGAAATTGATTATGTATTATTGAAATAAATTATCAGACGAGTCAACCGTTTAGATGTTACAAGTATGAAATTTAACAGGAAACAAAAAGCTAAAAATATATTATGCTAAACATCTGGAAACATTAGTTTTAAAGGAAAAGTTATTGACCTAAAAAATATATAAGCACTAAAAAATAAATTAAATATTTTAAAAATAAATGCAAAATACATCAAAGTAACGCAAAAAGAAAAAATCAATAATACAGAATAAATACTTCATAAGTTTCTAAACATATTATAATTATTGTCAGTCAATATCAAAAGTTAACCATTGTTTAAATTAATACATATACAATGCTAACTCAATCAAGGTCTCTATCATCAACATGTCATTGAAAATTAGAAATATAGGCAAATTTAGGCCTATCTTTATCTAAACAGCTGTTTATAAGATGTTGAAATCTTAAAAACTGACTAAATTATTTATTAATAAAATTCAATTCTTTACTTTATACTAAAATTCAACAATGAATCATCACTGTAGAAAATAAACAACACAACAATAATAGCAAGTCATTTAACAAAATAGTAATGTTCAACAAAAAGAAAAAAAATAACAAGACATTCCAAACATTCAATAGCTTTGTACAGACTTTTAAGTAAACAATAAAAATAAAGTACTAACCATAAATAACAGCAAGTCCAGTCTCATGTAAGAACCTAAGCCTTCTATGCTTAAAGGTCCATACTGTGAGCACAGTTATAGTAAGTAGAAAGGTATAAAGCAGCAAGTTGAGGCTGTCTAGTCGATGTAAATACTGAGCCTTGGCATCCAGCTCAATGTCACTGGCTGCGCCATGACAACCTCCAGCTCCTAATAGGAGCAGGAATGCCAGGAGGAGAGCCGGTCCAGCCGTCATCCTCACCGGCTCCTTCAACACTGTCCTTGTCAAGATATGTTTCCTGACTTTTTTCAATCACACTCACAGCATTTGTGCAGATATACGCTGTATATGTTACAGTGAATGACAGACAGCTAGAGCGTGATCGAGGACACACGCAATAAAATATATAACACTAGGCACACCACGAGTACGTCGCAGCGCACAAGCTGTTATGACGATTGACGCGTAAGTTTAGATTATAGGTACTGCAGTTTTGCGGCCGCTCGCCTCTTCGTCATTGCTGCTACAGTGCTACTACTGTACATTTTCTCTTGACTGACGACACAGAACACTTTTTTACTCCTACTCTTTCTCAGCACTTTGCTTCTCCTACTCCCCAGAATTCCGCGACAAGAAAGCTCGCGATGTATCGTTGTATTATGGCACTTTGCTGCGAGAGGACGACGTGCACTTTATTATTATTCTTTGCGACTGCTAGCGTCGACAACGACGGGCGTCTGCTAATGACGATGACTAATTTTAAGGGGAGAGAAGGGAATTAGTGTGGAGTGGAGTGGGGGAGACTCTTGCGCGCGCATGCTCTTGCGCGAGCTTTTAAGCTTTTATTTTATGAAAGTTGTGTGCACGTGATCTTAAATTTTTGATGTGTAATAAAATTGAGTTTATGGAGGTATTATAAGAGATTTGAATAAGTTTGAAAATTGTGTTTCTTAAAATTGAGTTTGAGTGTAACGGAAAATATGTTCTAAAAAAAGTTTGTTAAAATTAAAAAAATAAAAACATAAATTTTAAGTTAAATGTCCGCAACTAATAATGTAAAATTATAGCAAAAGCAAAATGAAAATCAAAAAAATGTGAAAAAACATTTAAAAAAGCATTACTTTATTTTAAAAATATGGAGACTTGCGCAGAAGGAATTATGTGTATGATGTGTGTGTTTGTAGATGTTGGTTAAAAAATTAGAAAAAAATGACGGTTTTTTTTAGTTTTTTAGATTTTTCTATGATAAATAATTTTTTAAAATTTCTTTTATGGTCACCATTGGAAAGAGCACCCTCAAAATCGTAGGAAACAATGGTTCAGGAATTTGTTCTTGTCAAATTGATATAATGGCAACAATCCAAAAAGAAAGGTTGAATTGATCCTCTGGGCGTTATAATTGGTTAATGTTATACTTTCAACATCACAAGAAAGATATTAATTTAGGGTTTAGAAATTAACCTGTCACTAGTAATCTTGTATCATTCTCCATATTTCATTAACTTGTAATTTATGAAGTGACAAAATAATAGCATCATTAGGATCACTATCCATAAACACTCTGGTGGTTAACACAAAGGCAAAATCTTCGTATGTCATTTCTTCTACTTCATCTTCAATGACATTTCTTACAGTGCAAAAATTAGGGTGACTATTAAAATACAAATGGAAAAGTATTCTAACAAAAAAATAGTTAACAACAAGTTCTTTATCGTAATCTTCGTTTTTTGTTTCTTGCTTGTTTACTATCATCTTGATCATTTCATACGTGCTGGGTTCTTCAAAATAATTATCTTGATTCTCAGCCATTGTATCAAAAAGGAACTTCAGCAAATTTCTATATTCTACTGGACTTGAAGCAATGAATTTTTCCTCTTCAATTGTTTTCTAAAATGTTAAATAGATTAATAAATATCTTGTATTAGTAAATATACAATAAAAAAACTTTTTTTTGCCTAGTAAGCCTAAGGACTATTATAAATGCTAGGGCCTCATACCACCTGTGTGTAAGGGTTGTATGCCTGAGAGAAATATTAACTATGTACTTTGCTATACCTAACTTTACTCTGTACTTGGGGTGGGGGGGATGGGAGAGAGAAGGGAAGCCACTCTGTATTTGCCCAGGATATGGCCTGTGGACTGGGAAAAACCCTGTAGGAAAAACTGACCCAGAATGACCTGGTGTATTGTCTGAGTTCTAACTTAGATGCCAACGTCAAATTTTGTAAGCCTAGATGCCCAGCCCAAACTCCTGTCCACCTCCCGCTCACGTTATGACAAAAAACCGACTTATTGATCCCCAAAGCTACAGAGGCAAGATATGGCCGGAGGTTACCTATCCAACTAGTAAGTAAGCTTGCACTCTGCTGCACTTAGCTTTGTTGATTAATGGAGCTGTATATTCACCACCATATCAAATTGTCAGATTAAATAAAACTATTTATTCTAGTTATTTTTTTTTTATCCTCAATTTTTTTCGTTAAAAATTAAATATCTACTTATAATTAAATACTTACATTTTCCTCGTTGACATCTAGCAACAATTTATTTTTTATATTATTCTCCACTGTTTCTATAAGAATAATCATCTTTCTGTTAAATTTTCTCTAAAAACAGTAAAATTTTTAAATAAAAAAGAGAAAGAGAAAGAGAGAATTAAAGACTTACTCTCTCGGATTTAGACATTTTGGTTTCTCTACAATTTAATAAGTTGCGTTTGTTGATTCTGGTAGCAGATATCATTTTTGGTTTTGACATGGACAGGCACCCATGGCCCTTACTTTGATTTAATTCATTTACTGATTCTCTTACTGGCACCTTGACAAAAATAAATAAATTAAAAAACTTATGAACAATCCCCTATTATAAAATGCAGTTTTGCATGGGCGCTGCCATCTTGAAATATCGAAAGTCGATCTCGATCTCGAAACGGGTACCTCTCGAAACTAGACT
>JAPYZE010001913.1:0-18871 GCA_030522805.1 Leptomastidea abnormis
CAGCGTTCTTGTAAAAGTAAAGTTTTTCGATTTTTCAAAAATTGGCTCCTGGTATGGGTCACCTACATTTTTCATAGATATTAAGGGTTTAATGGTAGCCAAACTTATCCACGAGTTAAAATGTAATGTATTTATCGAAAATATTACGTTTTACAATAATTTTATAACTTATAATAGCTAATAACCGCTTATATAAGCTATATATTAAGAATTCATATTTTAGTGCATCTGACGCCTGCCGAACGTTTTTTGTCATCAAATTTAATATTTTACATTATTTTGAGATGTTATAAGTGATTTTAAGTCGTTATAAACAAAGTTGAATTTTCTTCATAAAATGATGTATTGAATAACTAGACCCATATTGGGGGACAGCGGACTGACCCATACTAGGAGCCACTGACTTTTTAGTAAATTAAATGTAGCTCCGAGTAGAAAGCAAATAGAAACATCAGCGAGGTGGGGATTTACTCTTGAAGAGTTGTACTTTAAGAAAAAAAATTGCTCAAAACATAAAGTTCATTGGGCGAACTATGGCAGACTGTCGAAATTAATTTTCTGCACACAAGAAATAGCATGACTGACAAAATCAGCTGTAACTTTTGAAGCATCAAGCTGAAATTATTGATCTCGCATTATGTTTAATAAGTTGCCAAACTACAACTAATCTGCTTGGTCCGGAGGCGCCATATATGGAAACTGCGAGTGACCCATACTAAAAGCCGACCCATACTAGGGGACTTTCCCCTATATCTGACTGGATAGAAAGAAAATTTTTAATAAATCATTTTGTTTATTTAATTAATTTGATCAATCTTGCAATTGATTTGAACTGTCTTTTTTTCTTTAAGAGCAAATACATAACCATAACATTAAATTAGTCAACGCTTTTGATGTGATTTTTCATCATTTTAATGTCTGAATAAATAGTCATGACTGGCATACCTATAATTTAATTTTGATAGACAAATTTTTTAATTCATTATATAATCTTGATTAATATCAGTGTTGTTGATAATGTGCGTCTAAGTGCTCAAATCTTAGCTGAAAGAGAAAAAAAATTTTCGTGCGTCAAGAGAAACGTTTTTTCTTTGAATTGATATTTTTTTGTGCGGAAGCTGTCGGAATGTTTTGGGTCGAGAAAAATAACTGTAAACTTCAATCATTTCATTGATTTTCGTTTTTCAATTTTACAGCGCGATATCGTAACATAGTTGTTATCTCCTTTTCAGTCCACAACATTTGACAGTCTCTCAAATATATTCCGAGAAAATTGTTATAACATGTACAGCTTCAGCAAATACAAACGATAGTTTTAATAAATAATTGATTTGTAATTTTCAAATAGTATTTCAAAACACTTTAGAGCAAGAATTGATTTAGGATGCCGATAACATTTTAACTTGAAATTTTTTAATATAATAAATAACGTACTAACAAAGGGCATTTAAATGATCTCCAATTTTAAAAAATTTTACGTTATTTTTATTAGTAGTACATTTTTGATCTGGTACGGGAGGTGTTTTTGTGCCTCACCCGGAGGTTGTTCGGCCGAGCGAAGCGAAATGAAAAATATTTTTTCATCATGAGAACCTCAAAATCTCTACCAAAGATGTCATTTTGAGGTTGAAATGATGAAAAATTATTTTTAAGTAGGATTATGCTGACAATGTAGGTTTACCTACTTATTTATTAGTAAAAATAAAATTATCGAAAAACTCGATCTGAAACAAATGTGTCAGATAACGATAAATTCTGCAAAATATGAAAAGTCCGGTTATTTAAATTTTTAGTTTGTATACCGTAAAAGGGGGCTACTTTGGACACGCGGGGCTACTTTGGTCACCACGTTTTTTTTTTTACTTTAAAGGGCTCTAGTTTTAACGTTGTAAATTTTTTTTCTTCTGTTCCTTGATATTTAGAAAGTTCATACTCGTACTAAGACTATCCATAAATTTTTTTTTCACTTTTTAACTTTTTTCATCCTTTTCTGAGCATTTGAAATTAATCCAAAAAAATTACAAAAAATTTTAGGCTGCCGCAACTTTGCTTTTAAAAATCGGCATTTGATGCTTCATGAGATATTATTTTTTAAGTCAATTTGTACACTTCCCAAGTATCGAATGCCGCAAACCGCAAGTTTCTAGATGCAATATAAAAATTTTTATTCACATTTTTCTAAAATTTTGTGTTTTTACACATATAAATTATGGGTAAAAATTTGCAAAAAAAACATAAATATTAATCTTAATTCTAGCATAACTTTTTTATTTTTTGATCGATTTTGATGAAATTTGATATGGTAGTTCCTCGAAGGCTACTTTATCGATACCACCCACTACCGAGCTTTTAAATTAATTATTAAGCTTATTGTATCATAAAAATATACGAATTTAGCTAAAATTGGCCTATTTTCATCAAAATTTCGCCTATTTTTATTGATAGCTACTTTGTTTTTCGACCGATTTTCCTGAAATTTGGTTTGTAAGGTCCTTGAAAAATACTCTCTCGATCCCGCCTATTTCCAACGCCTTAAATTCATTATTTCTTGTAGTGTCCAAAGTAGCCCCAAAACAGGTATAACTTTGGACACTTGCTTAAACTGTCTGTAGAAATTTTTCTATTTGAAGCACAAACTTGAAAAAAATACCATTTTTTAGAGGGGATCAAGCCCTATAAGATAGGCCAAAACCGATTTTGATTTCGTCTAATAAACCACCGCAATTAAACAAAAATCAGACAAAAATGTCGAAAAGTGTCCAAAGTAGCCCCCTTCTACGGTAATTAATGCATGCCCTAAAAAAAATTCTTTTTGCAACAATTGCGAAAATATTTTTAAAAATTTAAGTATCAACTGGGTATTTTATTAGTGGTTCTTAAATAACATTAAATTAAAAACAAGCACAAACATTGAGAAAAATATAACGGACTTCCAGCAACTTCTCCAGCAAATTATAAGACGCTGCGGAGCGCGAGTTTTTAAATAGCTCAATCTCAACCGATTTTTACGGGCTGAAAATAAAAATTTAATTTCCTTTCTCTTTTATAACCGAACCGAATACACGTATAGATATATGTTAATCTTGTATTATGGTAAGGCCTGCTGCAATTTTGACATGGGTATACGTATATTGATACTCTGTAACCAGCTGAAACCAAACATTAAGCTTCTTGTAGCTTGTGCGTGTATAATATTGTGTACATAAGATATTTGGAAACAACGGAAACCAAAGTGTATATTTTTAAAATCGTCGTGTTTGTCAAAAATTCTGCGTTCAATTATATCTACTTGCTTTATTTTCGTCTTTGATCTGAAAAGATATTGTAAATTAGGCTGTGTACTTAGGAAATAAGCGATTTTTCACAGTTTTAATTATATGATTGTGATGTTTTTTTAAAAACTTTCTTTTTTTTTATTAAAAAAACAGCAAAAATTGAAATAATAAACAAAAAGAATTCATTTGTTTCTTCATTTTTTTCTTCTAATTAAAAACAAAAAAAAAGTTAGGCAAAATATTGAAATTTAGATGGATTATTAAAATTAGGCGATTTATCTTTTAGGCGAAATGTGATCTTTTAAACATCAAGTGCATTTGCACATTTAAATTTTTCCTCCATATATAACATTATATGATTACACCACTTGATATTACTGTGTATGCATCAGGTTAAAATCTAGAGAAATGGATACATGTAACATAGATGATATGCTCACCTACAAATACTTTAACACCACCCAGTATACACGGCGGGCTCTTCTCTAAATATAACCGATGATTCAGTAGTGGATTCGTCTCTATTTCTCCTACAGAACTATAGCGTCACGTTATTTAAAAAAGAAGAAAAAGAAAAACATAATTAAGTCAAAGAAGAAGAAGAAGAAGAAGAAAAAAATGAGTGGATATATAAAAAGATAAAGAAAAATAAAGAAAATTATTTTCTACATTCCATAACGTGTAGCGCAAAGTGAGTGTCTGTCAGGAAATACATGTAGCATATATACCTATACGCTATAATAAATATATGTATACGAATATTGTCGTAGTTTGTGGTCATGCAATTTCAACACTTCAAGCTCTTGTCTCATGCACGAGAACACGAACATATATATAAAATATATATACGCTCAACTGAACATAGCCAAGAGCTTCCATAGGTACAGTTTAGTTGACAGAGAAAGAGAGAGAGAGAGGGAGAGAGAGAGAGAGAGAGAGAGAGAGAGAGAGAGAAGCCACAACTTGTCGAGTATACGCTTTTAGAAATGAAGCGCTCGTGTGAAGCCGATAATCGATATTGGTGTGTTTTTGTATGCGTATGTGTCTATGTGTATAAAATAGAAAGAGAGAGAGAGAGAGAGAGAGAGAGAGACGCAAATCACTGAATAGTACGCTGGGGAGCTCTAATAGATAAGATAAGTGTAGGATCGTGAAAGTTTAAAATGTGCGTATAAAGAGGTAAAGGATGTCATACTATACATTTTCTCGCATAATATGTGCGCAATAAAACAGGTGTTGGTTTGGTGCAGTTCAAGCTTCAAGAGAGGAAAGAGGAGAAGAAATCCGTTAGGTCGCGTTATCGGATTTAAAGAGAATAAAAAATAGACGAGCAACAAATGCTGCGGCTTTTATATTAGTTTTTCTTTCCCCACCCCCTTCTGTCTCTCTCGCTCTCTCTCTCTCTCTCTCTCTCTCTCTCTTTTTCTATTTTTTTCTGCAGTTTTAACAGAAAAACCACAAGGGCATGGTGAGAAGCTTATAATACTTGTGCATTCGAATTTTACTTGTTTTTTTGTTCAACCTTGGTTAACTATATTTTTTTTTACCCATCGATTTTCATCTGTACTTTAATTCGATCGATTTATTTTACGTAATATTGATTTATATAATAATTAATTTAATACATGTAATTTTACGTATACTATTATGATAGAAAATTTTTAATCATTTTTAACGAACATGGACGTTAAAACTAAGGTACACTCAAGTGCATTTGGTTCTGTTTATTTAAATTTTTAAATAATAACGTCGCATAGATTTTAATCTACATATACCTATATACGCTATATCGATAAAATAAGTTAACCCATTATTATTAACAAAAATTTATACAATGTTGTTGTTTTAAAGTTTTTAGAGTGAATAGAATCAAACGTATACTAAAACAGAACTGCTTAAGTTGTTAGCTTATAGATATTATTTAATAAACTTCAAGCTTCTTAAACAAGTGCAGATTTTGTTTTGTAACATTTTACAATTTATTGAAATAAATATTTATGCATTTCGACGCTTTATTCGAAAACTAATACTAAACGCTGCTGTTTTACAAAGAATAACACTTTCGTCCATTTACCACAAACAAACACAGCCTGCTCCTGTACATTATTCAGTATAAAAATTAAACACTCAAAATTACAATTAGAGGTATTAATATATTTTTCAATATATTTAAACTATGCAATATAGTTATATGATATAGTCTTCGTAAAACAACAATGAATTGTCTTTATGTCGTAAACCGTTTTAAACATTGCTAATCTTTATCTATAGCATCGATGCGTGTTCATATTCATATAGGTACCAGTTGTAGGCTGAGATTACTTATCTGAAAATTCTAAAAAATGCGTTGTGATAAAGGCAGTAGTAACGATCAATAACTGTCAGACGTGTCAGTCTGGAATACCTTTATAATCAGTCGCTATGTAATGGAAAACAAAAATTAAAATCAACTGTAATTTTTTATTTTATTTTGTTTCAAATATCAAGTACTTAATACGAGATAAATCGTAATCATACAGAAAAGTTAGTATCTTATAATACTTTTAAAATTGAAAGTGTATAAATTGAAAATGTAAAGATAATATAAAAAATAAGCAATAAAAATTATGTTTATCTTTTTTTCTCATGTTATAAAAAAGAGTTACTAATATGAAGAAATTTAAGAATTTGAGATAAGCTTGAACTTGAGACTTATTTTATCCAAAAATATCGTTCAGACCAAAAGCTACAGAAGATCAAAGTAAAAATAATTAGGCCATTTGTCTTTAACGCAACCATTTTTTTTTTTAACTAATCACGGTGACATGAGTTAGTGAACAAAGAATAACAGCAATAGGCTAAAAAAATTTTCCTACTTTTTCACTGATTTGTTGATTATTATTTTATCATACTATTACAAATTCTTAACTTTTAATTAATTTATTTCAAGAACTTTTTTTAAGAATCGCTAATAAGCGATATATTTTCTATTTTGGTTGCTGGTATAACTACTGCTTTGACCAATTTTTCCGAACTCGACAAGTCTCAAAAAACAATTCAGTTTATTTCGGTTACAAATTTTTATTTTTATGTATTTTTAATTTTTTTTTTTAAGAAAAGTAATTATTAATTTTTTCTCATAATAATGATAACAACGTATTTTTATAGTACAAAATAAGATAAAGATAAAAATACTTGATGAAAGTAAATTTAAATTATCTTTTAACTTTCTAAATGTTGGCTGTACGTCATATTACTTATATCAATTCACATCAATACACATTAACACATTAATCTATGCACTTGCTGATGAAACTTTCTGTCAAACAAATAAATAAAGTTTTGTTCGAAAAAATCAGTTTTAGCATTTCCCGAAAAAAAAATAAAAATAATTTTTATCTTAAAACTTACAGCAACAATTTTCGAAATGTACACTACGTCGAGTGTTTACTATTCACATATATATTCGAAATTAAAACTTACTTCGTAAACGTAAATGAGTGAGAAAAATAAACAAATATGCAGAAACATGGAGAAAATGTGATTAGACCGCGCAAAACATTCGTAATTTGAACATGCTTTTCACTCTTCGTTTCTACAAACAAATTACCTCGTGGCATAGACTTTCTCAAAAAATCAAAAAGAAAAAAGGGATGGGTGTATACGGTTGGATGCGGTTATGAAATTTAGTTAGCTTGCTGCGTCTGTCTAGATGTATGTAAGTGTAAGTCGATATAAAACGGATACATGTATAGATAAGCAAAATTTACTTTTCATGGAAATCATATTTTGCTGTTAATCATTTTCTCTTTATTTCATTTTATTTTTTTCAATTTTAATAGCAAATAGCTCAAATTACCTGTAAAACATCATATTCTTTTTTCCCAGATAAATTGCTTTTAATTGCGCGCCACCGTCAGTTTTCTCGATGACTCCTCCAATATGCTGCACTACTGAAAATTCTCTCTTTCCGCTGTGACGTCAAGGTTCTCTTTCTCTTTTTGTTTAAGGCCAGATTGAGCGATTTCCTTGGCCCAATAAAATGAAATCGGAATTTAAATTTTTCTCACTTTTTTTTCTTCTTCTCCGCAATACTACACGTCAGAGCGCCTCTTTCACTCAACACTGTAATAAGCTATTTACGTCCTCTTCTTTCCACCAAGTCGTTCGCTTGGGCGTGTATGTGTGTGTGTGTGTGTGTCTTGAAGCCAACGATTTTAAAGTTGCCGTAGAGTGTACCTTTTCGAAAGTAGCTTTTTGGGATATATCATGTAAAATTTCAGTCACTTGTTGCGTACTCACGAGACAGATAATTGCATTTACAGAGTAATATAAATGTCTCACTGATCGATGTAGCAAGTAAGATCTAGTGCGGTATAGCTCACAAACAGCTACACAAAGACTTTTACACTCACATGCCTTGAAATTGGATTTCCATTCTCCAACCATCCCGCGAGGTCTTACCGAAAATAGCTTTTTTGAAGTTGAGATTCATTGGTTAAAGTGTGAGAGACATAGTGAATCGGTTACCAGTCAAAATTTTGAATCCACTTTTTTAAATAACCGTTTTCTTCAATAAACCTTTTTTCGTAAAACCAAATTTTCAAATGCTCATTTTCCGAACGTCGATTCCCCGAATGTCTATAATACCTAAAAAATTTATTTTAAAAGTCATATGATTGGCAAAGGGTTTGCCGTCTCTTCTTCATGTCTATCCATGCACAAGCACGTACCTTAATTAAACGTATACTTTCGCTTACGTCTGACATTGCACGGATATTTCTACTTGTTCAAGCTTTTAAATAATAAATAATGCATTATAGCTACATAATAACGATAGAAAAAACAAATCAAGTATATGATATGCTAAGATGAAAGCATGCGGTATTTTATATACGGAGGCACGCATTTTCATCTTTGTATTAGAACAAGGCCAACGACGACGACGACAAATAAATAGATGACCAGAAACAAAGATTGTCTTACCATCGATTTATCTTTTATCCAAACTTACATCCTACTATTTTATTTTTTTAGAGTAATTTAGTGTAAAAAATTGATATTACAAAACTCAAACTTTCATCCCTCTTTACTTTACCCTCCTTCTTTGAAGTAAAACTAAAGCAGAGTGTAGGTAAAAAACGGTTTTCTTCGCATCATTTTTTTTTTTTTTTTTTTTTTTTCTTTGCTCTTCTCTATTTAGTCTTTATTATTACATCAAAACTTTAAGCCTGGCAAAAAGTAACACTACAAAGACCTTTATGTAGACGTTACACAAAGATGAAAAAAAAAAGAAAAATCAATTTTTCGCCGCATCTTTGAACGGCATATTTAGTTTTTTTTTTACATTGTTTATACAATCATTCAACTATGGTAATAGATTGGTTTTCTTACTGTAATATAAAAAAAAAAATTGTCGACACCACGAACACTATTAAATTAATCAGAGTATTGCCATTATATCCAAAAATTCGACCTTTTGGCTATTATTATTGCACTTTTATCCGGTAATTTGTAAAAAATTTATGGGAGGTAGTATAAAGGCAAAATGGTCATTGGAGCAAAATAATTTATACTAAAATAGTACATTACATTATTAAAATAATAAAAAAAATGAATTTAATCTGTAATTTGAATAAATTATTATATTTTTTTTTTAACAAACCTGTTTATTTAATGAATTTGAAAAATGATTAATTTAAGAGATTCCTTCCGTTGTGAACTGAATGAATAATTAATTAATAATCTTTCTTAACAAAAAAATTAATTTGATATTTAATTGATTATTTGATCTCTGTATCAGATAAAATAAAATATTCAAAAATCTGCTTAAAATGAAAACCATTTATTTATTCAATTAAAATTACTTGAATTTCCAAATAAACATACAAAATTAAAATTTATCAAAATTTCATATTTTTTGGCTGTAGTGATTAAGCTGATTGCTTGCATTAATAGTAACATTGGAGGAATTATTCATCATTTTAGAATCAGTTCAAAAATACTTGAGACTAAAAATTTATAAAATCGGCTTATTCAAACCTTCTTTTATTCCAAATATTCGGAAAAATATTTAAATTTCAAAAACTTTATAATATGTCGAATAAAAAATGGTAAATTCTTAAATTTTTATAAAAAATATCTTATTAACAAAAAAGTATTCGATTTCATAATCCAAGATTCTTTCATCTTATGATAAAAGCAATTATCGTATCCAGTTTCATTAAAATCCATGACCCAAATAATACTTGTTGCATCTCCTTGTCAGAGCGCGCAAAGAGATTAGATAGTAAGTGATAAGCTATGATGCAGCTTATTCATATTTATATCCATGCACACCTTGAAAGGAGTCGTCCTTATTTAATTAAACATAGTTTTCCATATCTCATCGTCATCACTACCATTAGCAGCATCCCAAGCTGCAGAGTAATCTGATCTTGATTCAACTAATGCATCCACCAATCTCGCGTGTTTTGCTTTCAAAACAATGTATCACTATTCGTTCTCGTTATCTCCATGTAATACAACCGTATAATTATATTTTATACACTGATAACACATAGTCAAATTTTAAAGTTTTTTGAGCGTGAGAATATTTACGTCAGTTGCACTTATACTAGAGCACGAGCTGAACCTCATAAAGAGCTTCACACTTTTCGTTTATATCTTGCACGAAAATTCAGATATTAAAATGAAATTCTTAAGTCCATTATAATTTTGAAGTGGAATATATTTTCGACGGAAGCGGTGTAATTCTTTCTATTTTAATATAGAGGTCAATACTTAGCAGAAAATTACAGTAAAAAAAATAGCGTAGATTGTAATAATACATATCATATAGTATCAATGAGATAATTATAAGCACTATTTTATTAGAAACAAAATTTATCCATACAAATAAATTATATATTTCTGTCAACAGCAGCAGCATCAAATCAGGATTACCTAACAATAAGCGGAGTACGTTCGGTACATTGCAACAGTGAACCAAGGCTCTCGGAGAACAACGCAAGTAGTCCCGGATTGTCGCGTCATCGTACAAGTCGTCGCGGTCAGAGCGTCTATCATGGTCATCAGCGCAAGGTCAACGCTTACCTTGATGTTCCGGATTCGCAGCAGACTACTCGACGTAACGGATACGATGAGAATCGAATGAATCAGCCCTTGGACGACGATAGCGTCGATCGTATTCGTACCTTCAGCCTCACTAGCAAAGGTTGTTATAATTTTTATTAAATTTTATGTATAACGATGTTTGATATTATGTGTCCCGATGATGGCTGTGTGATTTTAAAAAATTCGGATAATTAATAATATTCGATTTTTTGAAAATTATCTATTTGGATATCCGGATTTTTTTTTACTAATTTTAATATATGAGTTAAAAAAGTAATAAAATATAAAAAATGTAGAATTTTGCAAAAAAAATTTACATGATATTCCTCTATACTAACATGAAAGTCGGATAATTTTATTATCCGGATAGTAAAATTATTTAAATAAAAAGCATTTAAATTTTTTTCTGAATTCTACATTTTTTACATTTCATAAGTTTTTTAACTCATTTTATTCAGTAAAAAAAAATTCGGATATTCCGATATTTTCGAAAAACCAAATATTATTAATTATCTAAATTTTTAAAAATCGTAGCTCTAGAGTCTCGATTGGTCCCGATTGTTTTAAGATTATTTACATTTTGGAAATTGTTGGAATACTCTGCAAGTACGCGTGTACAAGACATGACAAAATGATAGTTCTTTCAAAGATTTAAAGACATAATTAAATACATATTCTAATAAAGAAGCTGCAATTTCAAAAGAAATGCAGAAAGATAATTACCTATCAATAAGCTAAAAGGAAGGTAGGAAAAACCAGGTCTTCACAGAAGATAATATAGTGTGATCTAATCAATAAATAAGAATTCGATTTTTTTTAATATTAACTTTCATTAATTATTAATTGTTATTATCTTATCCTTCCGTATTTGAGTGACTAAAAATTTATGTATAGAATCATTATTTTTGCACCTATTTAAATATTCAGTATTTACTCGTGCATCTTAATATATTTTTGATCCTCTGAAAGTAAATTGTTCAAGGTATGAAATACTCGCATTTGCAAATGGTAAATATCATTTGAGCTTTCTACTATAGTATATTGAAAAGTCAGTTAACGCGAAAATAAGATCAGTTAAACCAGTGCCACAATATATCCGTTCCATATACCTCTCTTACTTTTCCTTTTAGAAAACTTTCATAGTGACTTTGACAAAGGTGTGTTTCATCAAAACTATCAAGGAATGTGCTCTAGCAAATCCTTTCAGCTTATATGAGATTCAACGATTGTTTAAGTTCTGCGGACGCTTTGAATATTATTAATACGAAAAGAGTGGATAGGAAGAAGAGAAGGTAAAAGGAAATAAGATTGTCGAGAAACTGAGACTAGTGCGACTTGTTGAATACTCGTGACTTTACATTAGTTGATACGAGATTTAGAGCAAAAACTGTTTTTGCTTTGTACAAGTAGGTTTGATACTTATTTGTATATCGAACAAAAAAATATATATATCGATTTTTTGGATAAAAAAAGTTTAATGTTTATATTGCAAATAATAAAAATTCTTTACTTAAAAAATCTGATACGATCAAATTAGAATTATAGGTTCTCTGTGAAGTAAAGGTAAAAAGGTAAAAAAATACTGCACTCGTCTTTTTTATTTTTTTTACTAAACTACACAAGAGCAGTACATATTTTTGTACAGCTTCGTTCTTAGCATGGGTCTCGCGACTCTTTTGTTCTCTGAAAAATTTTATTTTACTCTAGTAGTTTTTTTAAGATTAAAGAACTTTGATTTTACCGTGGGTCTTAAGACCCATTTCTACCTCCCCCCGAGTTTATTTTTTCATTCCTTTTTTATTTTTTCATTTATTTTATTATTTTTTAATTATGTCATTCATTTTCTTGCAATTAAGACCTTCTCATTATCGTCCATTTTATTAAAATTTCTTGGTAAATTCAATGATATTGTTTCCTTTAATTCTTTCTTTCGTCTTCAGAATTTTTTTTTGTTTTAAGAAAAAAAATCATAAAAATTATGTGAAACTTCACAAATCAACATTTTAGGAAAAACTACTTAAATAAGTGCCTTTTATATTCTTAATAAATGAAATTAAATACTAAAGTATGAATTACATAATGATTATTCGCAAAACTCGAAATAAACTTTAAAAACATCTGCAATTAATATTAATACTTATCATATTCAATATTTTTTAATTTTATTAAAACACGTTTAGTACGAGTAGTACAAGTAATTAACCGCTAGATGGATGCTAGATTTTTCGTGTTCACAATGAAATGTGAAGGCTAAAGAGTTATAAGAGGTAGTACTAGCAGGCATCAAGCAGTTAAAGAGTTCTCCGAATCTATATTAAAATTTGATATTAAAAAAATTATACATAAAATCACCTTCAGAAATCTCCTTCAAAATAGCTTGATCTTCCATGCACTGATCATTATGCATGTATATTGATATGTCATTATCGAAAATTAATTTTGAGTTATTTTCATTAATAATCACAAACAAAATAAATGGACATCTGCACTTTGCACTCTTGGTATGCCTTCAATTCTTCCCTTTTGTTTCAAAGACACCATATCTTTTGCATGTCAATTCTAAATATGAATAATATAATTTCGTTATATTTTTGGGTTATACCGTGGACCTTAGTCAGTTCTACCCATGTTTTCTTCAAGTCCTATATCCACTGATCTGATTCTTTTTTAAATGAAAAATCGTGTTGTAGATCCATTGTAGCGCACTATCCGACTCTATCTCGACGACAACTAAAGCGCACATACAACTAGACCACTATTTTTTTCAAAAGTCGCGCTGTTTTTTTATGTCACCTTACACAGCGTACGGGATGGAGAAGATTCTTATGATAAATTTTAAATGCGTTCTAAAAGGCTAAGAATAATTTTTCAATGAATATAAAAAGAAACTTTGAGATTTTCTCAATGTGATAGATTTTTTGTAGCTTAACTATCTTACGTTTATGGCATGTTAACCTGCATGGACAGTCTGCACACTGGATGACAGATATGATTCTATTCAACTTTTACGGCCTAAGACAAAAGGAGGCGGACAGAACAGCTCTGAGGTCAATATTGTGGATGGAGTGCCAACTTTGCAGTCTCGTCTGCTGGCATTGCTTTGTAACATGGAATGCATCACCAAGTTTCTGGACCTTGCATTTATTTTGCTTTAAAGCACATTAAATCTTGATTTTTCAAGCGTCTTTTAGTTAGCTTTTCACGGATGGATTGTATAGTCCATGCATAACTTCTGGCATCTTGGGTAAGGAGAAGAATTTGAAATACCCGATACCCTTTTCTTGGTAATCGAAATATCGGAAGCGGTTGAGTAGGTACAAGATATCTATTTTGAATAGCATCAGCAATCATCTGTATCACAAATATGTTTTTTTATCATATATTATTGCTTAGGGTGAAATTCAGCAGCTTTTTATTTTGGCAGGATTTGTGACCTGATATTTGTTTTATTTTTTCATTACATATTATAACTTTGATGAAGCTGTTAGATTATCTACACTGCCATGTACATATTTTTAATGTTTGCTTAAAACTGCTTTTGATGAAAAAGTAATTTTTTTCTTAGGTATTGTTTTAATCATTCTTCTTGAATTAACTGTGTTTGTTAGTTTTTTTTTGTACTAAATAATGAATTGCAGAATGTACATTTAATGTTCTTAGTTTTGCTGATGGTTGTGGTAAAACGTAAATTATCGTTCGGTGTAATGCTGTTGTTTTTATTTTCTGGGCATCGACAAGTGGAAATATTGTTTTAAGCAACCCATTCAGAACATGCAAAATTGATTTCTTCAGCAAAGTTATAACTTATGTTAATTACCTGATGGTATGTCCTCGGTCTCAAATACACTAAATCATTTTCTTGTTGGATAAAAAATATGTAGGAGATATCTAATGCTTCTAATAAACTTGGTGTTAGAAAATATATTTTGTGCTGTAAAACATATTTACATTTGATCCCTTTGCACTTTGATTGATTGTGAATGTAATTTTTCAAATTATCTGAAAGTGTAATTTTTCAAATTATCTGAGAAGCATCTATTTACAATTATCTATAATTTCTTTCCATAAAGTTAAAAATTAAAGCTGTCTAAACTGCTATCTTTGAGATGAATAAATGTGAAACTATGTAATGTACTCATGTAGTACATAGGTATATTTATACCAGGCATTTGATCATACTCATCGTCATCACAGATATAAGATTTAAAATTCAACTCAGGGCTTAAAACTTTTAAATGCTTGCTAATATCTCTGTAACGGATAAAATGAAAAAGAAAAAAGGAAGGAGCAAAGGGATTAAGCACAAGAAAAGTAATGGGTAAAATCTAAGGAAAAATTATTTATTTAAGAAGGAAAAAAGAAACGAATTCAACAAATTAAAGAATAAAAATTGAGGTTACAAAGAAAGGTCAGAGGTTACTGGGCTTTGACTTTACTTTATCGGTAGACTGCCAAAAAGAGAGTGAGCGTCGCTGCGACTCGCGCAAGCTCTAGCTCTCTCCGCAAGCCCCCCTTGCCTATAAGTGCAGCGCTAATGAAGTTTTGGAGAAACAAAAGACTTGCGCCGAGTAACGCCTGCTTGAATGACTTGAGGAAATGATTTATTGTTGTATGATTGACATACATATAATTTTACATACTGGCGTCTCAGGGCTTTTTCGGCCATGGCCTCCATCAAAGCCATGCACGTATCTGATCCGCAAAACCGGAAAACTTCCATGGGATCTAAAGTGCGTAAGAAAAATTACGCCAAGCCACACGGCCGTGGATTTTACATTCCGCGCCAAGACGTCTTAAAAATGCGCGTATCAATTTTATCTAAATTTCTCCTCGAGTCATACGCGTTACTAAATTAATTTATTTTAAAAGTTTGTTTCTCGCGTTACAATCTCTAACATACATACGTTTTATGTTCTAACATTCTTCAAAAAAAATTTTTATTGTTTCGTGGACAAGTTGATAATCATAATTTATTGACACTTTATTATCAAAAATATTTTTATTTTATATTCTTTTTTCTCTTCATCTGTTGCGGAACTTGCTTTGTATTTATAGACACCAGGTGATATTAATTGTAATGATCCCACAAATATATTATCTAAATCAATCGCAAGTTATGTCAATGGTTGTAATGGATCAACTCCTTTCTTTCTTTCTTTCTTCTTCTGTTGAAACTTGTGTATCGCTAGCTTATCATGACTAATATCGATCGATCTGGTCTTGTTTAATTTAGTGACTACGCAATTAACAAGACAATTATCAAAATCAATACCACCTAGGCAGGCTTCTCCGTCGACCGATAAAACTTGGTAAAAGCAGTCTTCTATTGATAGGACACTGACAACGACGGTACTGCCACCTAATTCGAGTATGTGCTTTTTCGTATATATTGTTAGTCCTAGATCAAGATTGTATGCCAAGGCAGCAGCTGTAGGCTTACTAATTAATCGTTTAACCTTGAGGCTGGTGATTTTGACAGCGAGCTTGGTGGCACAGCGTTGGGCATCACAAAAATAAACCAGCACCGTGATGACTACTCCATCAACCTCAGTGTTTAAGTATTTTTCAGTGACTTACTTCATATGCTTCAATTGTATAGCTGTTATTTCGGAAATGGTCAAGTATTTGACACATCTATTAATTTCAACTTTATTCCAGATGCTGTTTTTAACGTTAACAAATTCATAGTTTAACTAGGCCATATCTTTTTTGACTATTTCATTGTTGTAACCATGACCAATGTAACATTTAAAAACTGAAATTTGTTAAAAAATTAAAAATTAGAATATCTGTTGTGCGGGGGTGTGGGTGATTGAAGATCCCCCACAGACGATTACGGCCGCATTAACCGTAAAATTGTTTTATAATTTTAAATATTTATATTATCAAATAAAACAATTTTACGGTTAATGCGGCCGTAGTCGTCTGTGGGGGATCTTCAATCACCCACACCCCCGCATATGGTACCCCTGGTGGGACTGTTTGTGTAAATTTTGAGGTTAAGGTTTTAATAAGAACTTTTCAGTTTAAAACTTTTCAAATTTAAAAAACTTTAAAAAATTTCTTTCTTATATTTCATTTGTTAATGAGATTTGATAATTATATGTTCAATATGGGACCTAAAA
Organism: Leptomastidea abnormis; assembly: GCA_030522805.1. Lineage (NCBI taxonomy): Eukaryota > Metazoa > Arthropoda > Insecta > Hymenoptera > Encyrtidae > Leptomastidea > Leptomastidea abnormis. The sequence goes on from JAPYZE010001913.1 coordinate 16,496, forward strand.
AAGTAACTAGAAATAGTGTTAAAGCTGGTGTTACAGCTGAAAAAGACAAGTCAAATAATGTTGCGGGTAGTATCATAACTCTTGCAAGTGACGTCAATGTAGACTTCGACGTTCTTTTTGCTCTTCCCGCAGAACCAATTAGGGAAGCGATAGGTAATCCTGTAGGGTTAGGTGCGATCCCTAGAACGAGACGTGCTGTAGACTTTCGGGATGATAACCTAGAAAACGATATAAATAATGTGAGAAATAATTTAAATGAAAACGTCAATAATGACGATGACGATGACGTCGCTGACGTCAACGTTACTGCTGACGAGGCTAATTATCGTAATAGTGTCGCGTCATCAGTGTTAACTTTAAAAAATCGTACGCGAAATCTTAAAAATGCGCAAACACGTCTTACTACTCGTGTTACGGATCTCGAGGAAATTACAATTAACCTCAAAAGACTCTCAGCACGTTTCGGTGAAACAACTGCGCGCCATGCAACGCAAATGGTTACATATTCAGGCGAGATCGAGGATTTAAATCGTTACGTACTAGAATCGCGTAATATTGCTAATAACCTCCAAAATAATTTAGCGCGTAATGCTAGTCTCATTGAACGTCAGAGTCAGCGTATGGATACCATCGAGAATGACGGTCACGAGATTAGAGACGAGATAAATCGCTTACGTCAGGAGACTGAGCAAAGACTTAGGCGCCAAAACAATATGGCGGTAGGCCAAGTAGGACCCCGTCTTAAATTGGAGTTACCATCTTTCAGTGGTTCCTCTTCGGATAGACCACTTAAATTTTTGAAAAAGTTGCGCGATTACATTTATGCAATGGCTATTGAGCCAGATACCCTCGGTATAGTGATTAGTCAATCTTTGAAAGGCCCAGTATCTGATTGGTTTGACCATATCGAACGTAATATAAATAGTTTTGAACAGTTTGCAGACGCTTTTCGTGCGCGTTATTGGAGTACAACTGTACAATCAAAAATACATCGCGACTTAGAATTCGGTCATTATCAAGCCGATAAAAATTATAGTCGTAGTGAATACGTATCACAACTTTATAATCAAGTCATTTCGTTGAGTAGTGCCCCTAGTGAAACACAAATAATAGAACCCTTCTCTCGCCATTTTGACGAATTAACGCAACAAGCCATTATGATGCGCGAAATGGAGTCCATTGACGAGCTCATTCAATTGCTTGATACAATGGATTCTGCCGGGGCGCTAAATTCAACCCTCCGTGTATCCAATAGCGTAATTTACGATACTCCTGGTAACATCAGTCAGGACGCGCGTAATTTACGTTCTTCAACGCCTTTCAACCGTACACCGCGTAGTTTTAGCCCCAACAATAATAACAATAATAGCAATAATAACATTCAAAATCGAGATCGCCCGTACATTGCTCGTAACCCTAATCATAATAATAGTAACAATGCCAATAACACTTCTAATAGCAGTGGACTTGGTAGTAGCCGGAAAAATTGGCGTAGCAATTCGTCGGTAAACGAAGTCAACGAAGAGTTGCCGGGAAACGAGTAAACGTCGTACCTACAAAACCTGGTACTCATAGGTTAGATTGCCCAAATGAGAGTACGACGGATGTAAATATAGGGCAAAATCTCAATACTCATGTTGATATAATAGATAGTCAAGATAGGTTAGTTATAGATAATATCGATATATTACCGACAGTTCAAACTTTTAATGTTGATAAGGTAGAAAACTTTAGCACGAAAGATAACAATGAAGATAAATTGATTCCTTATTTAACATCAAGTGTTAATGATAATTTACTGTTAAATAATACAGATAAAGTAGATTCAGACATTAACATAACCCAACATCAAACTGATTTAGTTGATGAGATAGGGGGACAAGAGTCGGTAAATCTTGCGGTCGATAATTGTCCTAACCTACCAACTTTAAGTTTTTCTGATAATGTAAAATTCTACAAACCAATTAAAATGCCGGATGACATAAGATTAAAAATTAAATTTGAAATGTCTCCCGAAATTTGTACAATATTTGAAGATATACGCGAAGAATTGTTAGAGGAAAAATCATCCGATACAGTTCATATACGACACATATGTCCTGAAGTCGCTTTAAAAATAGAGGGCATTGCTGTCAAAGCATTAATCGATACGGGAAGTACACTTACATGCGTATCGGGTTACGCTTATGAGAATTATTTTAAATTTTGGAAAGATTGCCCAACTCTGCCAGTAACGGGTTTTCAAGCTAGTGGTTTTACTGGGGAGAAATCTGTAACTATGAGTCAAACTTTCTCAAGTGGGCCACCTAAAATCGACTACTCGATTTTTATGCTTTTTTCTGCATATTTCCAAAGGTTTATGTATTAAAAACAAAA
>JAPYZE010001914.1:0-18869 GCA_030522805.1 Leptomastidea abnormis
AAAGCACCTACAGCGACGCTCAGGGGGTTAAAATTTTCGTTAAAGTATCTAGTTTAAGAATGTCATAAACATTCAGATCTAGTATTTGATTTCAATGGTTTAATTTAGTGATTCTGGTATAGCCCCACGAATTTTCTGGAAGTAGACCATGGACGGTGTAATACCAGAGAAAAATGTTTTTACAAGATTTAGATTTTAAAAAAACTATTGCATTTAGCTAATCGGGACAAAGTGGATTTTGTAGCTAAGAGGCATATCTTCAAATCCTTTTTTATCCGGAATAAAAATATGAAAAAACAAAAAGTTACAGACAAAAAAAAAGCACTTTTCTGGTAGTTTATCACTTACCCCTATGTTACTCTCAAGTTGTTTCATGATTAATGAAAAATTGTCTTTGAGCCCGACCGAATGCACAAATTCAGGATTGCGGTTCGAAGTCTCATTAAAACTGTAAAATAAATATAAAAAAAAAATAACTTGACATCATTCTACACTTATTATTTTATTTGCACAGATACAAACCGTACAAAACTATTTTTCATCACTTCCGATCAGCTGTGCGAATTTCAACCGCACTTCCTGATCGGAAGATGGTGAAAAATAGTATACGCACCACGGAAACAAGTTAAGAAGGCTCAGATCACCAGGATATTCACGCCCGAGGCGAAGCCGAATATCCTGGTGATCTAGGCCTTCTTAATTCTTGTTCCCTAGGTGCGTAATATACTATTATTGCAAATAGAAATTGAGTAACTTACAAATTTACTGTTTGAAGGTAAGAATCTCTAAATCGTAATTTGATAAACTCTCGCCAATTGAAGCCATTTTTCACTGGTATTACTTTTGGCTGCGTGGGATTCGGTCCACTTGTTGGTACCTGGATGCCAAACAAATCTATATGGAAATATTATGTGCTATTACTAATGATTTATCAGGGTGTAAATCCGTAAATTAAATTTTTACACATTATTCATATTTTTGTCTACAAATATAATTACAGAGAAGGATAATTCATCAATGATACTTTAAAAAGTTGTATATACTGTGACGAGGGGCGATTAACATGTAGGTGAGGATGTCGAGGAGATGACCTTGGTTTGCCTTCAGGGGTCGGTGAGTCGGGTGAATAAAGTATAGAAGAGTAGTCCTTTGCAGTATAGTTGTTTATTGCTTGGTAGTGCTGTTCACAAGAGTCGTAGGTGGAGAGAGAGAGAGCGCCGCGTCGCAGCACAGCTCTATAATTTAAGCTCTCTCTCATGATTCCCCCTTGCTTGTCTAAATTCAGCTGTGGTTATTGCTATTGCATTAAATCTTCGCGCTGTTCTCCTCTAGAGCCCGCTGGACAGCGAAGTGCTGTCTCAGCTGTTTGGACTACTCGTCCGAGTGAGCCGGCTAGGCTTCTGCCGTGACTGTACAAAATAAATTATTTATAGTATAACGTAACAATTCTTACAATAAATTTGATATAGGACTGACAATTAAGTTGACTATACATGACTCTTCAAATAATGCTATAATGACTACCTGGTATGGATAATTCATTTTTTGTAATAAATACTGGCACGACTTTTTTCAAATAAGTACTTACGTGAACAAAAACACGTCATTATAAGGTATAAAATTTTTGTAAAACATAATATTTTTAATAAATAGGGGAATTAAAAAAATGCATTTTTAGAAAAAATCTGTATGTACGTATGTATGTAGGTATATTAGAGAATACTTATTTATTGTGCTGAAAGGAAAAATGAAAAAACATGAAAGGGGTAAAAAAAAAGAAGTCAGTTTTAAATGTGATTGTATACATTTAGATATGTTTATTTTATAATTAAATTGTGGCCTAAATTATTATGCAATTTACACCATAATCAGCTGTTAATATAATGAATAACAACATATAATTTATAGGCCAAATTTCGAATGTATGCAAACATATAATGTAATCATTTACTGGAAAAATGCAATAAAAAAAGCCTTATTACTATTTGTTTATACCTCACTCTTTTTTTTCATTATCAATCGATGAAAATAATTTCATACCCTCTAAAGTCACCATATCTTCAATACCAATATATTTTTTGATATTATAAATAACCAAACTTGGCAGTTTATTATCAAAAATTTCATCTAAATTTTTCTCTGCAAAATTTACAGCTTGAGTCTCAACTAACGTTAGTGGCCGTAATCCGTCTAAATACTTATTAGCAAGCATGTACTTGTAATGATTAAAATTGTGCTTATAACTTAATTAATATTTTATTAATTTTGGGTATTTTAGCAAGACTAATGCAGGTGCGTTTCTTAGCATGTAAAAAATCATAAAATGTTAATTCACCGTAAAGCAGCGTTTCTTTCATCCGTTCAACTTCGTTAAGCAAAGTTAACGCAAATGGAAGAGTTAAGTTAACATGATAGAATGAGAATTGCCTTATAAGATTATCGATGTTTGGATCATTGCTGAGATTAGCTGCACTTCTTTTATGTCTGTAATGCAGGACACTTTTTATAAAAGATTCATTACCCGGCTGCATTTCCTCTTTCAAGCAAAACAAAAGCCTTGTGTCTATTCCAAATTCAAGTAGTTCATCGAGACTTTCAGACCAGTATGGGATGAAGTAATCTAATGCCGTTCTACCCATATTATCTCTAACGTTAACGTCTACTTCAGGTCTGCATAATATTTGTGGAAGATATTCCGAGCAAACAGCCCGATGTAAGACGGTTACTCCGTTGCAATCTGGTTTAACAAAATCAATCCCGGGCTGATTTAAAATCAGATCGATTTCACCTTCACCTAAACGTGGCATATCAAAAGCCATATTGATTGGAGTAAGGCCAGATATATTAGTGACGTTAATTAGATCGATACAATTGTCAAAAAGCAATTTTATAATGTCTCTAGCGATCCTCACATTAGCCGTATAACGAATAATAGCGATATGCAAAAGACTACGACCTTTACAATCCGTGTGCTTAAGATTTGCGCCTCGAGCAATAAGCAATCTAAATGTAGAAAAATTCATATTGGCCACTGCTAAAAATGCACTAGTCCAATTGTTGCTTTCCGAGCTTTCAATAGAAACACCCTGATCCAGTAAGTATTCAACTATTGCGTTTGACCCTAAGCCGCAGGCTTGTATCAGTATCCTTTGACTCCATCCATCATTGCCAATTCTTAGACCCTTGCATTCCAGTAGTAACAAGAAAATCTTAAAATAAAATAAAAAAAAATGGCTTGAAAATATTAAACGATATAAAATATATATTCAATGAATATAAAGTGAATTGTTTGAAAAATTGATATATGTGTATATTTACAGATATATTGTTAAGCTTGATGATTTCAAACCAATAATCGTAGGGACTTATGATCACAAGCTGCTTTTTCTCATAATTAGTCATATTTAAAATGGCATCTGGTTCGCATCCTCGGTTAACAAGTAGCTTTATAACTTTGTGATTACCGCTAATAATCGCTCGAGAAAGTGTACTCTGTGACCATATGTGTTCGGGACGATTATAATCCGGAACGGCTCCATGAGTAAGTAACAGTTCGACTGCGATGTGATCACCCTGGCTTACAGCTAAGTCAAGTAGCGATTCATCTAAGTCTTTGCTGTTGATCACATTGATACTTGCATCGGCCAGCCACATTTTTAATTTTTTGTGATCTCTTAATAATACAGCTTCGTGTAGTTGACGTGACGACGTTATTCTTATCCATCTGTCCCATTCCTTTAAATGTGTTAGAAAACAAATAAATTTTCATTTATTTACAGACAGCTTTCTGTAAACGAAAAGTGCCAATTATTTTATTTTTCATTGTCTCATTGTGTTTTAAGGCGTAAAAAAGTCATACCAAAATTTTTTCAGATTTTTCAAGCCTTTTTTTTTTCATGTTATTGCTGTGCCAATATTCAAAATTTAAACAATTTTTCACTTTTTTACAATCTTTAAGCTCAATTTAGCAAAAATATTATGGAATACTTTTTTATTAAAATTTTTTTCTACTTGTAAAAAAAACCTACTTGTAAGTCATTTTCAAGTCATTTGAAAGTAATTTTTATGATTATTGAACAAAAACCGCTTCTAACTGCATTAGCAGAATGCTTTCTCAAAGAATTCTTTAGGTTATAAAATATAAGTTGTACACTTTCATGCCATTTACACGATATATGTACATACTTAACCAGAAACAATAAGTTATTTATGGCACTGAATATTACTGTAAATTTACGTACTTATGGCGAGGATGTAAATAACAAAAATTAAGTTGTATTTAAAACAATAAGTTTACTTACTTTATTAAACATGATGGGAGCTGCTATTCTGTGTGCGATTTTATTTTTAATCATAAATAAAGATAAACTGTGTAAGCTTAGAAATGACAGTCTTTCACTTTATAAAAGAGTAATGGATAAGTTTTTCCCATTAATACAAGTATCAACGTTTTCTCAAAGGGGATCCATGAAGGATTTAATATCCATTGAATATAATTTTTGAGACGCTATTCGCACTGTTAGGCAGACCAGAGCGCCTTACCGGTAGCTATTGAGCGAACTATAACGGCTAGGTGAAAACCACACAAATAAAAAATAAATGGTGAAAGATGAAAAAATGTTAATAAAGCAATTAAACTGGATTTTTTCAGCATTAAATATATTTCTGATTCAGCATTAAATCTGTTTCAATTTGGACATGTCCAAACTAGGTTTTAATAACAACGGTAGTATCAAAAAACGATTAAGTTAATACGACCGTATTACTAAAGGTGCATGCACAAACCTTGCCAAATCACTACTTTGAATCAAGAAATAGAAATCTGTACTTATAACTTTTTTTTAAAAATCAAACAGTTAACAGTTACTTTTTTCATAAAATGAGTTTTGTGATGGTAGGAAAATTTCAACTCGGTAATTTTATGTTTTTTAGATGTTTTGATGGTTCCTAAATCCAAAAAACGTGTTTTTTAGAAAGTGCGCGTGTGTATGCGTGTGCGCGCGCGTGTGTGCGTGTGTGTATGTGTGTGAGTGTGACGATTTTTTGGCACGTGATAACATTCAAAGAAATGAAGTTATTGGCTATAGAAATTTCGCTCACATATTTGTTATATTTTACTTAAGAGCTGTTTTACGTCAAAAAAAAATACCTAATTATCTACTATTAAGATTAATTGTAGATGTTTAAAAGTTTATTTTTTGTTTTTTGAATGATTATTATGTAATTTATACTTCAGTATTGAACTCTATTTATTAAGAATATTAAACACCCTTATTCAAGTGCTTTTTGAAAAAACTTCTATTTTATAATTTTCATATCGTTTTATGGTTTTCTGGATCACTCTTTACAAATACTACATCGAAATTAAAAAAATATCGCTAATTAAACCTTGTTAAGGGTGTTTTTAATCAAAAAGTATCAATAATTTTCGATAAGTAGTTGTAAATATTATAATAAATAGCCTTATTCAAACAAGTTTGAGAAAGCATTCTGCTAATGAAGTTAGCAGCGGTTTTTTTAATTTCGAACTAACGTAAACAGCAAACCATGGCAAAAATGACCCATATAAACGTTTTTTTTGCTTCAACTGAATTATACGCACCAGACAAACTTCCACAAAATTCACTAGAATGCCAATTAAGTTCGCTTTCTATTTCTAATGTAATTTCTCTTTAAAATTTACCATAAAATCGTCTTCTATTAAGAACATAAGGATAGTAGATAAGCTTTATGTTGAAAGTGCGGTTAGGTATTGTAATGGATATACAAATGCAAATTATTAGCCGATAGTATATCAATCTTATAGGTAGTAGTGGTCGACTGGTTCGTCGTTAATTTTACTGCAATACATATTTTTTTTTATATTAAAAAACGAGTATGTACTTTTAAGTGTCTGAACAACTTTTTACCATGGATCTATTTTTTGAAAATTTTACACTGAATTATTAGTATTCTATATATTACTGACTTAAATTTCAAAAAGCGGATGTGTATAATTAATTGTTATGATTTCAAAAGTTGTTAATTTTTAAAGATAACATATTCGTTTACTTCTAAATGTTTTAAACGATTTTTCATTAATTTTGGTGGAATGTTTTTTAAAAAAAGACAGAAGACTATTGATCATAAATAGAAAATAAAATTTTTAATTACAATAATAATGAACATATACAGTAGTTTCAAGAAAAATATCTCCTATGTATAAACACAAATTTAGATGTGTACTATTTAATGAGCGACATGCTTTGTTGACAACGATTTCTGATTTCCCAATCATTTATTTCTTTATTGTGTATAAAAAAAATACAAATTTTCAAAATAAGCAATGGTTCTTAATAAAAAACGTCTTTCAACTAATAGACTAAAAAAATCATAAACATTGTGACTTTAAATTATATTCGATATCAAACAGTATACAATTGTGTATACACCTAAACTTTTTTTTGTGGTAAAAACTATACAATCGCAGTGAACATAGACTAATTATTTTGCAGATGTTTTATTTTTGCGTGTTGTATTGCCTCCATCCTCATAGAATATTTTGCTGGGCAACATTTGCAATGATATTCTAATCTCGATATGTTGCAATTACCACATTTACTTTGATCTAAATTTCTTGGTCTACTGCAGCCTCTACAGCACAATTCCAGTAAATTTTTTACCTTTTCCATTTCTAAAATATAAAATGATTATTTTTTTTTTAAATCAAATCACTAAGTATATTACACAATAATATAATTATTATCATTATTACTTCGTGAATATTTGTTCGGCTTGTCTGTTATTTTACACATTGGATCGTGATTAGCTTGGATGTGGTTTCTTATATCTATTTGATTTGAGCTGGCGTATTCACATTTGTAACACTGATAGTTCTCATCTTTTTTACAAAAATAAAACATTTATAAATCTCGAAATTCTTTACATTTCTCCCTTATTCTTAAAAAAAAAAAAAAAAAAAAAAGTAATTTGTTTTTCATGCAGAAATGTTTATACTCACTGTTTTCTGACGTGGAAGCAGTGTAATACTGTAGACGATTTTGCCACTTTTTTACAGAACCTAAATTACAAATGAAATACAAAAAATAAGAAAAAAATTACCATGCAATACGTATAAAATGTAATAAAAAAAATATATAAATTCAAATATATTGTGAGCTTTTTATACGTTTACCTTCAATGACATGATCTTTTTGATGATGTTTATAAAGATTTTTTTTAGAAGAATAATTGTTGTGACAGCGTAAACAGTAATAAATTTGATCTTGCTCAAACACATGTTTACTATAGTAATGTTGGTTTGCAGTGGAAAAGATGTTAGTGCTGAAATTGCAACTATGACAACGATAAGTCATAGAACCGTTACATTTCTCGCAAGTATTTATATGATTAGTACGTGGTGGAGCTTTGCAAGATGAACAGTAAGCCAAACAACTTTTGTACTGCTTTTCTAAACCTATATGGAAAAAAATAAATAAAAAAATCAAAGTACATGTTTGTATTTTAAAAAATGGAAAATTCTAAAACTAATCGTATACTTATAGGGGAGACCGGGGCAAAATTAAAAGAGGGCGAAATTAAAATTTTGAGATTGTATTCTTTATAGGATTAGTGGAATTGAATGGGTGACTTGTTGTAATTGTTATAGCGACCTAATTTTCATAGTATGGTCTATTTTGGCGACATACTCTTCTTTTTAGAGATATTTTTCGATTTTAAAAATTTTTTATAAGAAACTTTTTTGCATATATTCAAGCTTCTCTCATTTTTTAAAACTGTGCATGCTGGTTTCGCACAAAGACTAACTTTAAGTACTACTTAAAAGAAGTAATTTGCACCCTTAATGGTCTCTGTATCTTTATTCCTTCCTGAGATATGTCCGTTTTTAAAAATATATATTACACGGGGCAAAGTTGAAATTTTTGCTGGCGTGGTGTTAAAATTGCTTGGGTGTGAGTTGCCTCATAATAAAAAGTTAAAAAAAATATTAAAAAATATTATAAAGAAAGTACTCGAGATAAGCTTTAATTTAAGACCTGGCTGGTTAAAAAAGCTTTTCTAGATCAAAAGTTACAGGAAATTGAAAATGAAATAAAAAATAGCATTTAAAATTGATAATTTTTCAGATAAATGGATTTTAACATGTAAAATCGTATTAAAAATAGTTGGTTACTTTGATTCTTTGTATCTTTGAATCTAGTCAAACTATGTTAACCAGCCAGTACTTAAATTGTAGCTGAGTTTAAGGTCTTTAATTTAAATGGTTATATAATACATTTTTCTTTTATAAAATAAAAGTTACGATCAAAAGAATTCTTAAACAAATTTTTAACATATTGATGTAAAGTAATTTATAACTCATGAAAAAAAGCTTTTAAAATGATCAGCCAGGACTTAAATTTTTGTTTTATACTCTAGTGTAAGAGTACCATTAATATTTATATCTAGAATATGATATTGCAATTATATTTAGTTATTCTAATCATATTTTCACCCCCCCCCCCCGATATTTTTTAATTTCGCCCCGTTTCCCAGGGTGAAATTAAAACAGCACTATTTTTACATATTTTAAATATAAAAATATATATGAAAAAAAATCATTGCATTTAACTAATCGGGACAAAGCGGATTTCGTAGGTGAAAAACAAACCTTAAATTTCCTTTTTGTCGATAATGAAAATATTGAAAATTAAAGTTATAGAAAAAAAAATTTTTAACTATGTCCCGGTCTGGTATACTCACCTGAGGAACAAGGTTTATGAATACTTGGACTTGGCTTATATCGTTTTAGCACAACTTTCGCGGTATGAATAAACAGCTGATCGATCAAATGATTGAAATTGATAAGTTCTTCTTGTTGAATAGTGTCATTACTACTAGTACTTTCGTAAGAATCACGACAAGATTTTAAAATACTGTCAATAAATATACTATTGTGCAGTATTTCTTTCGATCTAGATTCAAAAATCTTAGCTTCTGGACTAATGTTCTCTTCCACGTGCAATTTTGCCGAAACGATTATCTGTAACTTGTGACGCTGGACGTCCGTTAAAATATCTATAATTTGTAATTATTTTAAAACAAGCGGTTAATATAGAGTCGCCAACTAAATTATTAAAGTAAGTTTTGTTTGTAATTACTTGTCGAGGTTTCAAATGTCGAACAATCACTTATTTCGCTAGATTTCGATGATAAATCATTGGATGACAAAGCCTCAAGTGCATTGGAGTCTTTCTTTTCCTTTTCACTTCTCTTAAGTTTCTCATCATCTATAAAATTGAAGTATCAAAGTTAAGATTGATTTTGAATTTATAAATATCACACTTGCAATTGATTCATATACGGACCAGATAATCTTTCAATGCATTTGTCTAAATTCCAACTTGATCCGTTTTTCACTTCAATTCTCTTTTCTCTTTTTATTTTTAGTGCAAATTCGTCTTCTATTAAGAACATAAGAATAAAGTTAAAGCATTATTTAATTATTTTAATAGTATTGCTAATAATAGAGATACAGATGCAAATTATTTACCGATATCGATATCATACTCGCTGTCGTCGTCATTGACTGGTTCGTCCTTAATTTTACTGCAATCCATTATTTTTTCAAGTTAGAAATTATTTTTTTTAATAATTAATATAAAACACAAATCAAATGACGAATTATAAATAAGATGGATCCTGATGTAAGGATGATGATGCTGCTGCCTCTATCTGAATTCGTCTCTTTTATCCTTGACACACAACGAAAAACGAGCACATATAAAAATTTAATAAGACTATAGCGTTACCAATGGAAGCCAAAGACGAAATAAGTCTCTTTTTCTCTGACTCCAAGTTCACAGCACTCACGTGTAAGGGAGAAGAGAGAGAGAGAGAGAGAGATTGTTATATAAATATATAGCAAATGTGCTAGAGAGAGAGAGAGACAATCGCAGAGAGTAGGCCTCTTTTAGCTTTATGAAAATCTTTGGGTGTTGTATAGCTGCGTTGACCTCAAAGTATATATAATATATAGTAGCAACACTAGCAACGCAGTGCAACTGTGCAACCGACGTACTATAGAGTACCAATGTATAATATAGGTCTGCCGAAGCGATGCACATGCACCTGTATGTATACAGTCTTCGGAGCATTAAGTTTATACCGTTTATTGGTGTCGCCGTTTTTGTTAGCTTTCAACGTAGTAACAACGCCGTTCTCTAGTGTTTAAGGGTCCGTTTATAGTGGGAATAGAATCGGAAGTTTATAAATGTGAATTTTTTCGTTTAATAACAGCAAACAGCAGCATGATGTGCTTATACTCGTCAAGTATAGACACGTGTTAATGAATCTATTGCAATAACCACTTACTATTTCGTCTGTTTTTCCTGAAAAATTTTTCTTTCTGTTACTGTTTAAACATCTTATCACACTTTAAAATAAAGTAAATTTATAATTATTATTGTCATACCTTAACAAGTTTTACTTTATTCCATAAATCATACCTATACATATTATAAATCATACCTTTATAAACAGATCGTAATACAAAAAGACACACAAAGATTTAAAATCAGTATAAAAATTAATGTGATAATAAAAAATTTGAAGTTTGACACGTTAGATGTATTGTTCGTATGTAATACTTGATTAGCCATGTGTCACTTTACAAATACTAATAGGAAAAAAAAAGAAAAATTCCGTTATTTCAAGTTTCAGTCAATAAGAACAAAATTACGTCTCGAATAATAATATTAATATCGATATTTCGTCTTTAACAAATGACGTCGTTCAACTAATATGCTAAGAAATTATGATCTTTTTTTATTAAACTCTAAGCAATATTTTTTATGACAAGATAACCCATATATTTTGGCAAAAGCCTTGCCGCAGTGGATGCAAACATGATGGCCTTGTAGTTGATGTTTTTCTGCGTGCATCACACCCTCCATCCGCTCAGAAAATTTTTCTGGGCAACGATTACAATAATATGTGGGTCTCAAAATGTTGCAATCATCGCATTTAATTTGATCATGACCAAGTGATTTGTTACAGCGCCTACAGTGCAGTTCTAGCAGATCTTGAACCTTTGCCAGTCCTGAAAGATGAAATTTAGTAAAATCTTTTTTTTTTCAAGTATTGGTTTGGATACTAAAAAAAAGTATCTCTTATTACTTTTGAAATTTTTTTTTGAACTGTCGTAAGGACTGCGTATTGGATCATGTTTGGCTTGAATATGACGTTTTACTGCTATTCGAAGTGAAGTTTTATAGTTGCACTTGTAACATTGGTATGTCTCTTCTATTCTCCAACATAAAGAAAGTTAATGTTATAAATTCTTTAAAAAAAAAAATTAGTCTTTCACACTAAAATATATACTCACTTTTACTTGCTATTCTGGTGGCCAAATAAAATTGTATAAATCTAGGCTTATTCTTAGTTTTTGCTGCTAAAATATAATTCGGACATAAATACAAAAAATATTTCAGTGATATATACAAAATAAGAATTATATTTAAAATCATATAATTTTGAGTGATTTTATAACACTTACTCTCATTCGTATGGACTTTTCTGTTATGTCTATAAAGGTCTGTCTTATAGAAATATTTTTTATCGCAATGTAAACAGCAGTAGATCACAAGATTTGGGCCGAATTTATGTTTGTCGGTGTAATGAGCATACATAGAGCCGTAAAAGTTGCTGCTAAAATTGCAACTACGACAGCAATAAATTATAGATGCACCGCATTTCTCGCAAATACCTACAAGACAAACGCGTGGCGGAGCTTTGCATGAAGAACAATACGCTGAACCAAATGTGTACTGCCACTGTGAATCGGCTATTGAGAATAAAAAGGATAAAAAATAAATATAGGACGTTTAATACAGATAAGTGATTGTTCAAGTACATATGCACTTGTATACCTTTTTGATGATTTGTCTGAGATCTTGGACTTGTTTTATACTGTTCCAATACGATTTTAGCTGGACGATTAAACAGCTGATCGATCATATGATCGACGAGTCTGTCTGAACGAATATTAATATTGCAACTTTCAACTTTGTCGCTTAAATATTTATGCTTGGATTTTAAGGTCTCATCCAAGGAGTCGTTTAACGCTATGAGTCTATTGCCACTGAGTTGATGATGATGATGATGTTTTTTTTCCGATTCAGATTTAAAACTCTTGACTGCAAGACTAATGTTCTCATCGTACAATTTTGCCATAAATATCATCTTTAATTTATAACGCTCAGCATCTGCTGAAATTAGTATATTTTTTTAACAACATTTAAATTAATTGTTAATACAGAATGGCCAACTAAAAAAATTAGATTAGTTTTGTTTATAATTACTTGCTAAAATTTTAGATGTCAAGGAATTTCTTATTTCACTTGATTTCGATAATGAATTATTCGATAACGAGGCATCAAGTACATCAAATTCCATATCTTCCCTTTCACTTTTTATGTGTTTACTGTCTGAAAAATTATAATATCAAATTAGGAGATAACGTTTTAATTGTAAATATTTATTCTTTATTTAATTATACACACCAGATAATCCTCCGAAAAATTCATCCCAATTCCATTCGCTTTTTATTTCTGTTGACCTTTCTCTTTTCATTTGAAATGCAAAATCATCTTCTATTAAGAACGTAAGAATAATACATAAGCTTCATTTTGAAAGTGAGGTTAAGTATTAAAATAAAATGAAATATAAATTATATTTACCGATATCGATGTCATAGTCGTCGTCGTCGACTGGCTCATCTTTAATTCTACTGCGATCCATGTTTCTTTTAAATTAAAAAAACGAATATTTACTTTCAAGTACCTTAAAACTTTTCTTTTATCGATTTATTTTTTTGAAGAATATATACTAAACTTTTACTTGTCAACACTTTTTCTGCCACATCAACAGCTATACTATAAATTCCACGATTTATCAGATAAGGTTATAAAATTCATCTAAAATTGCTAGTATTCTATATTACCGACTTGGAACTATTTAACAGTTTAGTTAATTTTTGAGAACAGACTAATTTACTTCTGAACGATTTTTTTTTTAGAATTACTTTATTATATTTATTTAAGCGTTTTTGCAAAAAAATTGTAAACGAATATTACTGATTAATAGAAAATAAAATTAACGATTCATATCACAATAATAAACATAAATTTATGAAATATCTATTACATAATTTTTCAAAATATTTTAAACAAATCCTTTTTCATTTGTGTGATTATTTTATATCAAACAAACAAATCTCATAAAATCTAAAAAATTCATCATCAAATTATTGCAAAATTTTTTTAGTTCTCAAACCATCCTGAGGAATAATATAAAACATGAGAAATATTTTATGGTTGGTTTTTTTAAAGAATTTTTAAAAGTTTCGAATTGATCGAAATGTAGATTGTTATTTACTATATTCTATGACTTTTATCTCATCTTATTTGCTATGTCATAATAAGTGCACATCCAAAACGTGGATGTAGTCCAACACACTTCCATATTTATTACTATCAGGTAAAATGTCAATACTATTTCTTACATCCATCTTAGTTAGCTACAGAAAAATATAGCTTACTGTAATAGTAATATAGAATGTTATTCCTTTGTTATTCTTTTTTTTTCTCGAATTTTATTGTTAATTTTGTGTTAGAGTTTTTTTGAAAAAAAAGGAAATATATACATACTGTAATAAAAATTAAATTAGAAAGTTTTATCTATTTCCTGCAATAATCTAAAAATTTATCCAATACTTATTATTATTTTTTTATTTAAGTACTGCGAATAAAAAAATCTAATTAATTAAAAAATATATTATCAAAAAATTACAGTACACATTTTAATACCTATCGAACCGTTCATAAAAGTGATGTAATATATATTATCGTAATCAACGCCCACTACTATTTCGTTTATCTTCTTGCAAAATATTTTTGTACAACAAACACTAATTTACAAAATGACTATAAACATTAAAATGAATCGTTATTTATTATTTGCACACCTTAACAAGTTGTACTTTATTTCATGAATAATATACCTACATCTCACAAATTTTATTTTTATAAACACATTTAATTGTAACACAAATAACCACATAAAGATTTAAAATCAAAATAAAAATTTAATTTTATGGATCAAAATAACAATAAAAAATTTGAAGTTCGTTTAATCGTAGTTAATCATATTGATAATGACAAGTTCTAAATATTTAATCAGCAATTAATTATGTTGTTCGCAAGTACTACTTGATAATCGTCATTTTATTTATAGGAAAATTCCGTTCGATTCTTTTAACAAAAATTTTAGTTAACGAGAACAAAATATATATCGAGTAATAATATCAATATTGATATTTCATCTTTAACGATCAATGTCGTACAGCTAATTCATAAAAACTAAATCATATTTTTTTATTACACACCAAGCAGTGACGTTTAAGGATACCTATAAGCTTTGTAATTTGGCAAAAGCCTTGCCGCAGTAAGTACAAACATAATTTTCGTGCAGTTTATGTTTTCCTGCGTGCCCTATTGTTACTCTTTTAAAAAAAAAATTTAGCTAAGTTATGTATGCATTAATACGTGGGTCTCGAGATGTTGCAATGATCGCATTTAACTTGATCATGACTAAGTAATTTGTTGTGGCGCCTATAGCGCAGCTCTAATATTTCTTTATCTTTGAACATTCCTGTAATATATAAAATTGATTATTACTTTTATAGTAATATTTTAACATGTCGTATGGTTCGAAGTGAACCACACGTACGTTTGATCTACTCTTAAACAAAAGATATTAAAATTATAAAAAAATTTTATGTCTGTCTTATTACGGTCTGATATGCAAAAATATTTACTCACTTTCAACTGATCTGGAGGCAGTATAAATTTGCACAAACTGCTGATTTTTTTTTCTTAATCCAGCTAAAATTAAAACATAACCGAAACGAAATAGTACCGACATTGCGATCTCGGATAAAAAAAAGGATGAAAAATCAATTTTCAATGACTACTCAAATACTCAGGCACTTGTATATTTTTGTGATGATGTGTTTGAGAAATTGGACTCGGTTTATACTTTTGCAGCACGACTTTAGCTGAACAATCAAACAGCAGATCGATTATAAGATTAAAATTGACGAGTCTACCTGGACTAGCAATGTCATAATTATTTGGCTTCAAACACTGTTGTCTGGGTATTTAAACTTCGATTTGAAGGTCTCATCCAAAAGTTATCAAACGCTATGATGCTATCGTCACTGAGCCGATGATTATGCTATTTTTCTTTAGATGTAGATTCAAAACTCTTCGCTTCCACATGGGATCATGTTACCTGATGATAGAAATGAAGTTTAAAAAATGCCTTCAAGCTTATTTGAGATGCTTTTATAGGTAGAAAGATATAAAGTATTAAAGCATGAAATTTAACGAAAAGACAGATGACGGTATGTTACATTTTTGGTATATTCTTGACTTTAACTTTAAAGCATTTAATTTTTCATGTATCTATGTATATATTTATCTGCTTTGGAATTCAAAAATACATGTAAAAATCCTAGTCAAATTTTTATTAATCGAATTCAAGCAGGGGACAGAAAGGTTAAAATTTGAAAATAGACCATATACAGAGCAGAATAGTTTAAGCGTTTATTTTTTTTTTTGAGTAAGAAGCGTCTCTTCTTAAACTTATGAGACAAGAACGCAACCGAATCGGCCACAACGCATTAAAATACACACACTTTTTGGGACGGAGTTACAGTTATTCAAAACAGTTCTTACCCATCACTTCAAGATTTTATACATAGAGAGAGATAAATTGTGCTTAATTACAAATCAACAATTTAAAGTTTTTAGTAGTGATATCTTGGAAATAAAGACAAATTTTTACAACAAAAGATTTGCATGTTTAGTGTCTCTTTAAAAAAAAAGAAAAAAACCAAGTTATTTTCATTGACAAGGACTTGTTGATCCTTTGCACTGCAGCATGGAATCATCAGGAGAATTGCTGTGCAATCAATTTACAGCAAGAACCGATGTCTCGATTACAAAGAATTGGCATCGGTCTATCGAGCTTGACCATAGAAATATGTTTGTTAAACTACTGTGAGTTGAAATTGCATTATTCTTTTGTTGTAATGACTTATAATAAAATATAGTTTCAAAATATTTAAATATGACGTTGGTTTGGATTTTTAGGGTGAAAAAAATGTGTCCTAATTCTAGTTCACAAGATCATAAGTTGAATGAAAAGATACAAGAGTCAATCACACAAGCTAGAGACATCGAAATGGGTATCTATTACGAAGCCAATAATGTGGGTAGTTATTTTCGTTTACTCAGCATTAAAGTTAGTGAAATTAGTGATAAAAATTCAAGTAAGTCTTTTTATTTTTTATTATAATTAAAACTACAGAAAAAAATATAAATTTAAAATAAAAATAAATTAATAAATAAATAAATAAGCAGATTGTCAGCAACCGCAGCAGCAGCAGCAGCAGCAACAGCAACAGCCTCAGCAACAACGTAATAGTCAACAACTGCAGTTTAAGCAAATCTCATTCAATGGTCAAACTTACATTTCACTTGGACCACATCATAAGCCTCGACATCAGCAGCATGTTATCAACTTGAATGAGGATCTACAGGCTGGACAGTCTAAAGCAGCTGAAACTTATAATTTAACCAGCATCAATCATTTATTTGATGATATATCGGCATGCCCTGTTGATATAACAAAAAATTGGCAACGATCTGTTACACAAGAATTTCGAAATCACTTTGTAAAAACACTGTAAGTCGATTTTTATTTTATTTTTTTTTTTCTAATTTTTTGTTTTGCATAATTACAAATGTATATCAGATAAAATAACGCAGCCCTTATTTATATTGCTTTAACAGTTATCAGTTGATAGAACCAAATACGTGGAGCGACAAGATGCAAAATCCTACTTTTGCTAAAAATCTAGAAATGGATACATTTACCACAGCAAATTCAAGTTCCGAGTATTATCTTCGTTTCATCGAAGAAACTAACGTCATTATAAAAAATAAAAGTAGGTTTTTCAATTGTTTCATCAACATTTTAACTTTTTTAATATTTTTTTATTAAACGTTCAATTTATAATTAATCATATAAAATTTTTATCTATATTCTAGAAGATAAATGTCTGAAAGATAAAGAATCGAGCATTCGGACACAACGGATGAGAGTGCATTTTTCGATGTTCGTGGCTTCAGAAGTGGACATAAATACACTTGATGCCAGCCAACAGCAACTGCGGGAGCAATTCAATGCCTCGTTGGCTAATAAGCTACAACAACATGAAGCTGCACTGCATAGCTTGAGAAACGATAAAAATGCTTTCCTCAATATCAAGGTGCCAGGTGAATCGATGATTGATCAAGCAATACCGATGATCCTTGAAGCCACAAAAGATTATCAGCAGTCTGTTAATCCAGCTTACAGACAATTTTTATTGACCAGACTGTAAGTAAACTAATAGCTTGTAGATTCACTAATTGCATTTTTTGTTGATAAGCATTTAAACTGGTTTTCATTAGTGAATTTTTTAGTTCTTTACATTATTTATATTACTTTGCTTGATGTTTTATATAGCAAGATCAAATTTTGAAAATTTTATAAGGATTTAATTAACATATTCTATTTTTATAAATTTTCAGGATTCAAGCGATATATCCTAATGCCAAGGATGAACATGTGTATTACGAGAAACAACAAGTTTCATTTGCTTCCGCTAAAAAATTAGAGGCCGAGATATATGCCACTGCTAAAACTTGGATTGAATACAATCGCTTAATTGCATCGAAAATCTTGGAATTTGAAATGGATCCAATTGGCACAGCCATTTTTATAGAGCAGCAATTATTTGGCGTTAATCTTTGTGGATTATCTAAACTCGAGAGCAACTTCATTAATGGCAATAATCTAATGATAAATGAGACATTTTATGATCAAAAACAATGGCGACATACTGTCACATGGGATCTTAGAAATGATATTTTTTATCAGATGTGAGTAAATATTGATTTTTTTAATTTTCTTACCATGTTTACTTTTAAAGAATAAAAATGTTTGCAATAATCTTTCTGGTAATTAAATACGCTTAATCATAATAATCACTTATATTTCATGTTTTAACAGTATCCAAGTGGTGAATCCCGATTTAAAACTTCAAACAAAAATGCCATCCCAATCTTTGATTAGACATGCCAGAAGATTAGAAAATTTGATGTTTCAAGAGGCAAAATCAATGGCTGATTATATTGATGTTACGCATGACAAAGTAATTAAAGCTGCTAAACGTTTGGGTAAATTAAAAGTGAATTACTGTTTATTGAAATTTTTTACTATTATAAAACAATAAAACTGATAATGTAACTATTTATTTTTCAGAAAACGCATATAGACGACGTGGATTTTAGAAGTAAATCTTATAAGAGAACATGGGCATTTCCTTAAAATTTTATCATCGAGTCCATTGATAATTAAAAATTTTTATATTCTAAATTTAGTGTCTTTATTCACGTATTAAAGTTTTTTAATTTTTAATTAACCAACATATGTTGTCCTGTAAAATTCTTGTGAGAAATTCAAACAAGTTTTAAATAAGTAAATTTTTATTTTTATATTATTCCAAAAAACTACCTTAAAAAAATGTACAAAATATGCGGCAAGTTTGACGTGATCAATGCCGTTTTCTCTACGAATATTCGTTTAATATAAATATATTAGTAATTCCAAATTTACTATATATATGAGTAATTCCTTAAAAAAGGGGTAGTTATATGGTTCAAAAAATAAAAATTTTCAATTTCGAGGTACGCTCCTGATTGAGGGCGCATTTTGTT
>JAPYZE010001915.1:0-18869 GCA_030522805.1 Leptomastidea abnormis
TAAAAATTTTGTTATTAAATGTGACCATGTGGGGCCCTCGAAGTCACTGGGGCCTGGGGCTACAGCCCCAGCAAGCCCCCCCCTTAATCCGGCACTGAAGGGGTCTTTCTTTCTCTCAACAACAGCTTATATATAGCAAGTGCATCTCTTACGGTGCGTAAGCATACACACGTCATTTCAAGGCGTATAAGAGTTAGTGGTCAGTATTATACTATATTACGAGGGGACCACTCGACTCCAAGCGCAGCTTCAGCAGCGGCTGCGCGCAGACTTTATAAGAGTGTGAAATTGCGGGTGTATGTGTATATAAGTATGTGTGTACCTGTATATAAAAGCAAGCACAGCAAAGATATATAAAGTGGCGGGGGAGAGCGCGAAGAGCGCGAGAGAGTAAAGTGGACTTGAAACTGAGTGGGGGGAGAGAGAAAAAGGGACGCGGCGGCGCGGGCGGCGCCTGGCCAAACACACACACACACACACACACGCTATATACCTATAATACCTATATACCTATATGTATACACCTAGTGTGGTGGACAGGTATCAAGAGAGAATAGCGTCGCCGCCGCCACGTCTCTTCCTCTATCCTATATACACCTATACACTGCCGTCGTCGTCCCAGTGGCCGCCACCGCGTGTTTCCGTCTGGGCGCGTCAGTCCGGAATTCCTCGAGAGAGCCACTGTTGTATGTATGTATGTATAATACACCTTTCCTGCCTCTCTGCTGCCATTATTTTAGAGTGACTCCGATCCTGCGTGAGTGACGCGGTTTTTTTTTTACATCCTAATACCTACGCTCAACGTTGTAGGATTACGGATAATTGGAAAAAAAACTGGAGTCAATTACTTACTCTGAGGTAGTGAAAAAAGAAAATCAAGTGCAAAAATTAGAAGGATAAATAAAGGAGTCAAAATGATGATGAAGCTTTTGGGCGTGATCCTCTTAGTCCTCGGAGTGTTTGATGCAGGTGAGCAATCAACTCGTTATTTTACATACATATACTTATATATATATATTTGTTTGAGCCGCGCCCGTTCGCCTGGTTGCTATAAAACACGGCGCACTTTGATGGTTTATATCAAAATTTTGTAATTTATAAATGGGATTGAGACATTTTTTTTATGCTTTGGTGAACGGGGTATCCTTCTTCTTTTTTTTGGAGGAGGAGGAGGAGGAGGATTTGCGAATTTCGGAGGAGGTTATGGAAGGACGCATCCTAAGCTTTGTGTATATATGTATATAATAGTAAACTATAAGGCGGGAGAGGAGCGCGAATCGTTGGAATGTTTTGTTTTTTTGTTTGATCGTGTAAAAGTCACCATTTTTACTTTATCTGTACTTTTTTGTCATTTTTTTTACACATTTTAGACCAACTTTTTTTCGGAGCAAGTTGTTATACTTACGTAATTATTTATGGGTGGTACCTAATTTAATTAGGATGACGCCTAATAACCACATATATGACCTTCAAATATATTTTTTACTTTAAAACACAAGCCATTGTAAAGTTTTTAAATATTATTATAAATATTTTTGTAAATATTATCAATAAAAATCTTAAATTTATAATAAATTTTTTTTTTAGTATAAAATTTTAATAATTATCAAGTTTCTTAAAAAATTAAACGTGTTTGAATAAAAATTAATATTAATTGTATTTATTTTCAGTGTCATCTCAAAGAACACCAACGATATCTTATATATCCCAAGAACAAATTAAAGATATTGGAGGAACTGTAGAATTTTTGTGTTCAGTACAATACGCACAAGATTATCCAGTGTTGTGGATAAAAGTTAGTAAAGGTAGAGATGACCAATTGCCAATATCTACAAATACTGCTCTTATCATAAGAGACAGTAGATTTGCTTTAAGATCTGATCCATCTTCTTCTACATATACATTACAAGTAAGATTTACACTTTTATAAACTAACAAGTTAAATTTATTTTATATAAATACTTTCAATTTTTCATTTGTGTAATATTATTATAGATAAAAGACATTCAAGAAACCGATGCCGGTTACTATCAGTGTCAAATTTTGATTTCTCCAACCAGCAAAGTCTCTGCTGAAGTAGAACTTCAAGTTCGCAGACCACCAATTATTAGTGATAATTCTACTCGTTCACTGGTTGTAAGTGAAGGACAATCTGTGCAATTAGAATGCTACGCTGGTGGCTATCCTTCTCCCAGAATTTCATGGCGTAGAGAAAATAATGCTATCTTGCCTACTGGAGGTTCTATATACAGGTAAATTTTTTAAATTATATTTTGGTATTCATATAGGGATTAAAAAATAACTTGACTATAACATTCTTTCAGAGGAAACACACTGAAAATAGCAGGTGTTCGTAAAGAAGACAGAGGCACTTACTACTGTGTTGCAGAAAATGGAGTTGGCAGAGGAGCTCGTAGAAATATTAATTTAGAAGTTGAATTTGCTCCAGTAATTACAGCACCTCGTCCACGTCTTGGGCAAGCTCTACAGTACGATATGGATTTGGAATGTCACGTTGAAGCTTATCCCCCACCAGCTATTACTTGGTATAAAGATGGCTATGCATTATCAAATAATCAACATTATAGCATATCTCATTTTGCTACTGCTGATGAATATACCGACACCACTGTAAGAGTAATTACAATTGAGAAAAAACAGTATGGCCAATACATTTGCAAAGCAGCCAATAAACTTGGCGCTGCTGAAACTCAGGTGGAACTTTTTGGTAAGTTTTTCATTCCATAAAGGATGTATTGTATATACATATTGCATAAATTTTTACATATGGAACGAATTTTACCCCTTTTTAAGCATGTATTTTATGTAAACAATTTCTCCCGGTATTAAAAATTATAGCATTTAATTTGAGTTTGAGTAGATAGCATGCCATAGTTTGTTTTCCTCCTTTTTTGTGCAGAAACCATTATACCTGTATGTCCGCCTGCTTGTGGTCAAGCATATTATGCAGCTGGTGTAGTTCCAATATCTTCTGGGCCATTGATGGCTCTTGTCATAATTGTAGCATCATTCATAAGGTAAGTTTTTTGTTAGAACAAATAGTATGTATTAAAGGATTGAATATTGTTTATTTGTTAGTAATTTTATGTGTCAGCAAATTATATTAATATAACATATTTTTTTACAGAAGTCTCAATACCAAATATTAACTACCCAGGACTACTATGGGGAGCTAGCCAACGCCACATGGCATCAGAATGGCTGTTGGTGGTCTGTTACTGTTTTTTTAAAAATGTACAATGAGCTTTTAACGATTGTTGAGAGCATATAAGCATGAGAGTAGTTTAATCAGAGTGACATTACAAATGTTGTAATGAAAAAACTTTGATACATGAATTTTTATTAAAATTATTTTAAAAATTATCTCTAAAGAGTAACAATAAATTTAATGTTAGTCTTTGTAGATAATTTTGTAAAAATAATTCTGATAAAAATTTGCAAATTATAAAAGTTCTTTCAATTCTGATTGAACTTGATTGCACATTCCTTCCAAGGCCAAATCTAAATAATTAGATGGCCATTTTTTACTAAAGGAATCTCAAAATATGATATTAGAACAAGTAGAATTACGTAGCTTGTAATTTTATACTAATTTGATACTAAGCTGATAAAAAAAGCAATAATAATTAAGCAATAATAATTATAATCATAATTAAGTGACTTAGGCAACGAATTTAAATGGACCACAAGTTTTATACTCGAGCCATTGTTGTTTTTAACATATCTTAATAATATTGTATTAAGAAGAGATTCTCAATAAGTTCAATGACAATTTAAAACAGAAAAAAATGACATTTTTGAAGTATTAGATAAGGCTTTTACAACCGTGTAACGGATAGAAAAAATGAATTTTTTTATTATACAAATTTTTATTAATATTATAAAAAATTGCGTTGTTTTTTCTATATATTTTTAGAATGTAATAAAAAAATGCAGTTTTTACAATTTAAATACGGCTTTACTTATAGTACCTTTCTTTAAAGCTTCAAGCGCTTCATTGTACTCCGACAGCTTATAAACTTTTATTCCCAGCATTTCAAAATTTAAGTAAGTATCGCTCATGGCCTGTACTAACGATATTGCTTTCGGGAATGAAAATGGATTGACAATAACTCCGTAAAATGACAATTCTTTTTTGTACATCTGAAAGTATTAAACAACAAGTTAATATCACAAGCCCCAAATATCAGCATCACTACTGATAAATTAAAAAATACTTACTTGATAAGGTTCAATGCTGACTTGAGTTTTAGGATTAGCAACACCAAAGAAACAAAATCGTCCTCCTCTCGCCAATAATTTAATAGCGGCTTCAATTGCAGGACCAAATCCACTGCAATCCACTACAAAATCAAATTCCCGTCCTTCCAATTCATTCGGACTCCTAGCTTCAAATCCCAAACCTTCAACACAAATATAACAGACAAAACACAGATAACAATATTTGCTCACTGTATATATATTGCACATAGATAAATGTCAAACAGTTTTAATGCACTTATTCATCCGTACCCAAGTTTTTCACCATTTCCCTCCGCTTTTCTTGTGGCTCAGAAATTGTGACGGTCCTTCGAAGTCCGTGCAAGTGGAGTATGCAAGCCCAAAGAAGACCAATAATACCTGCTCCAATAATGAGTACTCTTTCACCGACATGAACGGGATTGACTATATCCCAGCCGTGTGAGATACAAGATAATGGTTCGGTAAGGGCAGCCTGAGGCATTTCCAAGTCATCAGGCAGCAGGAAAATCTAAGTAGAATTCAAGACATACTATATAATAACAATTCAATCACATATGATGAGTATGTCACACACGAAAGCTCAATAATTAATTATAGCAACGTTAAGAATGATTGTATTTTTTTTTTTTTTTTGTACATAAAAAATTTATTTCTTACTTGTTCTTCAGGAGCAACAACGTGAGTCGACCATCCACCATCTCTAAATATACCAATGGTATTGTTGATACCACCATCGGTACATAAATGATAGCAACCTTTGTGACAGTCGTTACACAAATTACAGCCGGAATTTGGATCGACTGTAACTTTTTGTCCGACCTTGTATTTTTTGGCATTGGGTCCGATGGCTATGATTGTACCGGAAAATTCATGACCGAGTGTCAGTGAATCTGTTTGTTTGCAAGGAAATGAGCCCTAAATAAATTTAAAAAATAATATAATAACTTCATAATAAATAACAATATTTTTTTTAAATATTTTAAAAAAAAATAAAATTATTAAAAAAATATAAGTATATAAATGAACCATTTTGCAAAATTACAAAAATTATCATTTAAAACTAAATATAAAAAAAAATTGCAAGTTCAACTCGACAAAAAGTAATAATTTATTCAACAAATATAACAAAATATTAAAAAAGAAAAAAATTAAATCACCTCGATAATATGTAAATCGGTACCACAGATACCAGAGTAAGCAACTTTAACAAGAACTTCTCCATCACCAGGTTTAGGTACAGATGCTTTTTTAAGACTAAGTCTCTTATTATTTGAATCGAAGCTTATGAATTCCATCTTTCTGCAGAGCGTCTATAACTCTCTCGTGTTGCTCGCGCTTCTCTTTTGTAACCGTAACTGACACTTGGTGCCGTGTGCCAAAGCCACAGAAGCGCGCAGACACACACGCGACATGTAAGTAGGGGTCAGAGAGTGGGATCTCTTTCGATAACGGCTACTACTACTACTACTATTACTTATATTGCAGCTGACGTTTTTGTATACTTATATATTTATTTTGTAATATAAATGCTGTTGAAATGTTGTCGGTTTTGTTGGTGAGAGAGAATTGTAGTATTTATAAATTAGCAGGTGTGCGGAGGTGTGGTCTTTATAATATTGCAATAATATAGATTAGCGCGGGAAAAATGGTTTGAATATAACGTGAATGATTTGAAGATTTTTCGATGTTTACCAGTTTCTTATTGTCTTTGAATATAGATATTGATAAGGAGACTGTACTATTATAACAGTAAACTGCTGATAATTTATAGTTCGTATCGTAAATTTGAAAAGAAAAACTTACGTACATAATATTTGAATTGTTTGTTGCCATGGTATTGTTTGTTCTTTTTGTTATTAATATTTTGTTAATCTGCTGCAACTAAATCGTGCTTTATCTACATTTCAGTGACTGTTTATTTTACGGATTTAAATTTAAATAATATTATAATTAAAAAAACAAGAAATACATTATTTTAAAATTTATAATTTTAAATTGTGATTTCGTTTGTATGATTTTATAAATTTTTAAAATTCTATTAAAAGTATAACAATTTATTTGAAATTAATTTTAATTAATTAATATTTATGATATCACGTGAGATGAAACGTTTTTGCAATAAATGAAAAAAAAAAAGAATTTAAGTTGTAAGTAATCAACTGTTTTACGTAAGTGATAATTCCTTACGCAAATGTGAAAAAATGATAGATTCTTTTTAGTGATTAAATAATAAACTGTTCTGAAGCATATATAAGACATACCCAATGTCACGGTCAGAGCAATCATTGATACCTACTCTTTTCTATTAATAATTTTACGATCTAGCTTTATGAATATTTTTTTTTCTTCTTTTTCTAAATGGTACAAATTGTTCTGACTTTTATCATGGATTCATTGTATTCTAATGATTATTATCACTAACAATTTTATACAATTTTTTATTTTGACTCTAATTTTACACGATGAATGATAAAAATTGTTGCTTTATAATTGGTACCAAAAAAATTAATGTTTTTATTCATAATTTACAAATTTATTAAAAAAAAATTATAAATTATCCTACTTTATCAAACTGTTATAAAAAACTTTTATCCAATTTTAAACAATAAAACACGAATACAGAAGATTATAACGTTACATCACAAACGATTGTAACTAAAAGATAAATGGTTACAACAGCATAGATTATTTCAATCAAGAGAAACATAAAAAAAAGACCGATTTGTATTTCATTATTGATAACTTCATTATTTCAAAAGCTATAGTAATTTATAACGTGACATTGACAGGGTATTAAAATTGATAAAGGAGCTATTCGTTTAAAATTATTATCTATGTATGAATAGAGCAACTATTCAGGCAAAGAATTAAATAAAATGAAGAAATAAATGATATAATATAATGAAAAAAAAAAACGAATTTTCAAAGCAAGTGAGAGAAATATATGAACGTACGATCTATTTTGTTTCACGCTGCAATCGGTCAGGAGGCTGTGATACAGAGTGAGGGAGAAAAATGGTTTTATATTTCGCTTTCTGTAAAAATATCCCCTTACTTCCGTGCAACCCCTATAAATATAGATTCACAGAATATTGGTAGGTATTGTTGTAAACGAGTATAATATAATACCAATTAACTTTCCGGATAACCGGAAACGATAGGACGCCGTTGACGTAGGCATATCGTAATCTATTCTCCCGGGTTCATTCAACTCCTTTAAGCTTGGGTGCAGGCCAATTTTCGCTCGTGAAATCGATTGAAATCACTCTTCTGATAACATTTTTGGTCTTTTCACGCGATTTAAAATCGTTTGAAATATTTTAGCGATTTTTGATCTAGCTAAAAAAAGTTAAAAAACACTATTAAATTGAAATCAATTTCATGAGAGAAAAAGTCCTTGCTTGGGTTTCATCAGCTCGAGATGTTTTTTACACTCCTCTTCTCTCGTCCCCTTCTGTTATTAATACTTTTGCTTGCACTGTCTATATACCACCACATTTACTCATGTATGTATAATATACCTATAAAAAAGACTTTTCCATATCCACCCACACTTTTCCTTTCCCCTTCCCTTACCCGAAAAATATAATAAGGGCTCGCCGAATATTTTTATCTGCTTATATTAGATTTATTACACTCCTCATTTCCCTTTTTTGTTTCCTCATATCCTTCCAGTCTTTATATCCTCTTCTCAATATTCAACAGTGCTTAGAAAACGCAATTGGTTTTTCATCGTGTTTAGCCCGCGGGTATCGTTTTCTTTCAAAGGGTTTTTCACTAGTAAAATTGATTTTAACTTTCAGTGTTTTTCAGCTATTTTTATAGCGATTTCATCGATTTTAAATCGTCAAAATATTTTAATCGATTTCACGAGTGAAAAATTCATTATTTTCTTTACCTAATATTTTTTGTTTTGCATCTGTGTCTATTCTAAATAAAGGAAGCTGAATTATTATTTTTATCATTGCTTTTCCATTTTTTTTAATAAGTTTTATTAGTTGCTGGAAAACTCGTTCTTTTTAATCTTGACAAAAAATTCGTATTTGCCTGACTAATGGCGCCATAATTTAGTGACCTCTGGTGGACTATAATATCATCATCTTCATTTGCTATGATAGAGAACAACAATACCTATATAATTATTATTGTCTATTTTCTCTATCTTTAATTTATTTTGTTGATTGGCCGGTTTTCTTTCTGATCTTTATTTTCGTTGTCCAGAGAATCATATCCTTTTTTGTCTTCTTATTGGACTGAAAATGGTCACTGGTTTGAAATAGTTTGAAGTAACCGGTTAAGAAGAAGAAGAAGAAGAAAGAAGAAGAAGACTGTCCTAGCCTAATCTTGCGTAAATTCTCGGATGCTAAAATGCATTTGAGGATTGAGGTTTGAGGAGAGACCGGCTTCGCGTGTGATAGGTAATCTAAGACATAATTTCTCTTCGTCTCAACTTCGGACGTTCGGACATCATCTCGAAGCATCTCAAAGTATATACATCGTACATGTATGTACATACAAGAAAAATTCGTGTTCAATAATCACATAAATATATTCTTATCATTAAACAGTGTTGTATTGCGGCTGTAGAGCGCCGCATGCATGTGACGACGAGAATCATAAGTCATAAACTCATATAATATCCTATACAACATAAAAAGATCTATAGCATTTAGCCCTCATTATAGCCTCGGTCTTGCGGCCACGTGTGTTCAAGTAACATAAGATATATAATCGACTTATTCTTCCCGCGTCAAGTTATAACCATCATCGTCATCGTTTTCATCGTCGTCGCTTGTGAAAACCGAATTGCCGAGGACACCCGACGAGCCCGAGACTGCAGAGTGCAGACTGCAGATTTGCACGCGTGCGCCGCTGATCCTTATCCACGCGCACACGCAAGCAAAAGAGACAGACACAGCTCTTTCTCTCTCTCTCTCTTTCTCTCGAGGTCGGAGTCGGAGTGTCGTATAGTGTCGGAGTGTAGGCTCTTATCGTCGTGTTGTTCTTGCAAGAGACCGGTGCTTAATACGAGAGGAAGACACTACGGAATTCGTCGAGAGCACATAGGTACAACTTCTAATTGGTTATCATATATAAGAATATATATAGTGCAGCTGGATTGCGCTTAGCAGCATAGAAGATAAAAAGGGCACTCGCTTGGGAAGAAGAAGCTATGAAGAAGAGCCGAGCTCTTGGTTAGCGTATACCCATTATAGGCAACATCGATAGTCATCCACGCCACGCAGAGAGCCCTAAATCGTCGTCTCGTCCATCCATAACCGGCGCCTTCTTTCGACACCGTCGTCGCTGCTGCTGCTGCTGCTACGCTACACTCTCATCAATATATATACACAACTATACATTGGAGCAGAGAGAGATATTTTTTTTTCACGTCGCCTCGCCCCGGCACGGCACGCGCCTTGCCTCGTACGCGAGGCCGACGATATGTAACCTGTCTCCGGCGCCTGGATTTTCCACCTGCTCCTCGCCGTTCTGCACTTGAGATCTTGCTTCTTACCTAACAAACTGTATTTGGTGAGTATGAAGGAAAATGAGTAAGCACGCGCGCGCTGACTCTTGCAAGCCTATTGCAGAAGTTAAAACTCTAAACTCTAGACTCATATCTCAAGAGTTTATCTTTGCGGCTAATTGAAGCCAAATCTTAAAAAGGTTAGAGTTAAGAGTTTGTTTCTGCAGCTGGCTGTGTAAGAGCCTTTTTTGTACATAATTTGCCTAAGCTTGCTTCTTTAAGTAGTTCTATTAGCATTATCGGTAGTTGTATTAGCATTTATCAAAGGGAGCTTTCAAGGCTTGTTCGTCGATGTTTCTTTTTAGCACATTGCTACAGGTTGTATCAACATATCGGAGTTTATGGATGTTTATTGTTAGCGTTGAATTGATTAGTAACACCAATGAGTACTCCAAAGGTATAGTCAAACACACACATCTTGTATCTGCTTGTTAACAGGGCAAAAAACTTGCTACTTCTTGAACCACAAACATGGAACATCATGAGGGTGTTTACGAGCAAATTGAGGTAAATAACACAAGCCAAGCTGGAAATGAATTTTTGCCCCAGCAACTGGTACAGGAAATTGTTGTACAAAATTTGAACGATCAAGGCTCGGCTGATAGCTGTGAAATGTCTGGCATTGAGATCATATTGCCTAGTGATTGTATTAACATACAAGAGCAATGCAATAGCAGCAATATTATCATATGTAATGCTTCAGACCTAATTGGCCGCGATAAGCAAATTGAAATTACAAACATGCAGCAAGAGCCTAGCAAAGATCAGAGTCATTCACAGGCAAACATTGTTGAAGAACACATATCTAGCTGTAGTGAAAGTTTGAATGAGGTTTTTATTTACTTTGTTTTTATTTTATTTCCATTTTTAGCTAAAATTTTTTATAAAATATCTATTGATATGTACATTTTTTTAAGATTACTTCCATTTTAATCATTTATATTTTTTCAGCAAAAATTAGAAGAATATATCATTCAAAATCAAACGGCCTTTCATCCTCAACATTTTGATATAAATTCAGGTGTTACAATAAAACCAGAAAATGCTAACAAGGAAGACATTGGAATTTCTCCTCCAATGAATGTAAATATATTAACAGACAATCAATCTGTTAACAATGATGATAACACATTAATCAACAGCCAAAATATAGAAAAATTAAGTGATGTTATAGTTAAAAGCGTGATTGAGTCAGAATCGAACAAAGTGTTGGAAAACTTATATTCAAGTGAAATTTCCTCTGAAACTTTGATAGCTCCCATTCAAACAAGCGAACTTATGGAAGATATAACAGTTTCTTCTATCAAAGAGGTGATTACTGATATAGTCAATGCACCAACAAAGGTGCAAGAAGTTGAATCAGAAAATTGCCTTGTAGATGAAAAAAAGAAAGAAGAAGCTAAACTTGATAGTAATTTAATTAAAGAAGATACCGATTCCGTATCTTTATCTCAAGTGTCAGAAAAAATTGACAGTCAAAAAAAATTGACAGAAATAGTAGTAGAAAGTACAAATGATCTAGATCCAATGCAATCAGATCATATACAATCAGATGATGTGGCTGTTCTAACAGAATACATGGAATATGATGTGGAAGAGGATAAAGTAGATACTGAGCATAAAGTTGCATCTACAGTACAAAAAGATACAGACGCAATAAAAAAAGATGTTGCTGAAGAAGTTGATCTTAAAGGTGCTAAAGAACTAGCAGTAGAATTGGAACTTGAAAACCATAACGAAGATGAACTTGACTTGCACCTTTCGGCTGATCAATCGACGGAAAATCATCGTAAGGTCATTCAGGATATATTCGACGATTGGCAAGACGAGAACGGTGAGGAAGAAGTACAATCAACAACGACTAATCAA
Source organism: Leptomastidea abnormis (assembly GCA_030522805.1). Classification (NCBI taxonomy): domain Eukaryota; kingdom Metazoa; phylum Arthropoda; class Insecta; order Hymenoptera; family Encyrtidae; genus Leptomastidea; species Leptomastidea abnormis. The sequence continues at coordinate 11,663 of JAPYZE010001915.1, forward strand.
TTGAATAAAGAACCACAAGATTTAGTTGAAATGGAGTTGCAAAATCTACTAAATGAGGAGGTGCAACAAGAAGTTACTCCTACCTCTAGAACATTAGAGAATTCAGTTAATAACGTTGAAAGTTCCAAAAATGATGAGCCAATTAAAGGAAACTCGTCTATAAAACCAAAAACTGTTAAAGTAGAGAAAAGCACAAAAGCACTAATAAAATCTCCGAAGCCAATTTCAAATTCTACTCCATCCAAAGGTAAATACTATAATGTGTAAAGAGAGCAAATCGAATAAAAATTTAAAAATATTATCTTATACTTTTTTTTTTTTTAGATCAAGGCCAATCGCCCAAGAATTCTAGCCATAGTCAATCGGAAACAAAGAAGCATCAGTCACCAAGACCAGGTGTTAAAGTTCCAGGCCTACACTTGACGAGCCAGATTGCATCAACTGCGGAGGTAAACGAAGTTCTAAAAGAGCGCTTACGTGAAAAGCAAAAGGATCTTTCGATACCCAAGACTGCAGACATAGTTTTTGTTAAAAAAATTACTCAGCGTCTGTCTAGTCAGTTGTCGGCGGCAGCCATAAATACTGTTGTACCTCCGCTATCACTTACGCAGTCGCAGCAGTCGTCTCAGAATGAGAGCAGTGACAGTGAAAAGACAAAATCAACCTCAGAAAATTTGTCTTCTTTATCAATGGAGCCTAGCAAGTCGTCTACTGATAATAAAGAACTTTTAGCGATTTTGGAAGGTGATGTTGATCCTGATTGGTCAAACCTCAAACCCCATGGTGTGTTGGAGGAAAATAATAAAGCAACAGACTCTCATAGCACTGGCAAGTAACTTTTTTACGTAATTTAACAATCATTAAAATTTTTTATTTTTATGTATCAATCTAATTTATATTTGTGTAATTTAAATATCAAAATCACGTAATATTTTCATTTGTAATTAATTTTAAATAGTTGAAAATATCTATATATAATATTTATTATACTTTATAATTTTTTAAATCATTTATATTTATGATACTAAATCTCTTTAGGTTCAAAACTAGATCCTGCTGTAGAAAGAGAGCTTGCTTTGAAACAGCTTCTCGAACTACCAAGTATTCCAACAAAAAAAAGTAGCTCCAGCAAACAAGCAAAGCAAACAAAGAGATCAGGAAAATCGACCAAAGACACCGAATCAAGGCAGGTTGCTGAAAGCGACACATCAAAGGAAATAATTAGCCTAGGTTCATCTGGGGACGATTCACCTAAAAAAGATAAAACTCCCAAGCAGCAAAAAGAAAATAACAGTCATAATGCGCGTAATAGCGACGTGATTGAATTGAGCATCGAAGAATCGAGATCGGGAAGAAAACGAAAGCTCACAGAAAAAGCGCGGGAGCATGAACTAACGGTTAAGCGGCAAAAGGTAAGCGTGGATACTTTTATGTACTTCTATAAATTTTGTACCATTGGGCATATTAATTTTATTCAAAATTAATTTTTTGAATAATTTTCCAATGTTTTTTTATGTTCACAACAATTATTTAAAATTCTTATTGCATTTAAAGTAAAAATTTATTCCTTTCATTTTTTATAGGTATTTAAAAAATTCACATCAGATATCAAAAAAGCATCTTCAGAAGAGACAAGCAAAGAAAATGACAAACAAAAATCTGATACTAAAATCGCTAGTCCAAAAGTTGAGACTAAAGTTACAACTTCAAAAGTTGAAACAACAAAGACCTCCCGAGAATCAAGTCCATCCACTGACTCAAAGCAAAAGCAGTCTGATGAAAAGCAGCAATCAGTTCAACCAAAAACTCCAAGCAACTTAAAAGGTAAAACGTTAACCCCGAATCGTCGTTCAAAAATGGCTTTAGCCATTAAAAAAGACGCGCCAATCGCCAAACGTAAGCTTGCTGTGAAGAATATGATGAGACAGAAAAAAATTGCTGTGACAAAAGCGAAGTCAGCAGTCGCTACTGAGACATCAACACCAAATAAGAGTCCTGCAGAAAAATCAGCAAATACTGCAAGTACGGTCCCTAAGACCAAAAAGTCAGTTAGTGAAATAGATCGGTTGCTGCAAGATGAAGGTGTTGTCAATTTGCTCTACGACGTTGAACAGCCAGACTCGCGCAAGAGACTCGTACCGATTACAAAATCTCACAAGAAAATCATGGATGTGGACAAGGCCGAAAGAGAACTGAAGTTGAGAACGAAACTCGTAAGAAATGCCGTGCTAAGATTAAGGAACTCAAGTTCTTCGTCAGCCAAGATATCACCGAGATCCAGACGAAATGCTTCCGTAAGTTTTGTGATATTGTATTTATAATTTATTTTTTTTGTCAAATAATCGTAGGCTTTTAAAAAATTAAATTACGACTTTTGAAAAGTTGCTAAAAAAACTCATTTTTTATAGGTAACTGTTCCACCTGAACAACCACCATCTCAACAGGAAAAGAAAACAAGTGAATCAAAGTCCCCAGAGCCACTGGAGTTTATTATTCCTGCAAAAATACGAAATGCGGCGGATGCATCTCGTATCATTCGAAGACATTCATCAAGCTCATTTTCAAGTACTTCAGCAAGTCCACGAGTCAGCATTGATCAACCACCTGAATCTCTCAAGATTGATGATCCTGAGGTTCAAACCAAATCCAAACGAAAATTGTCTCAAGATTCTAGCGATAAACTTGAAGGAAAGAAAGGCAAAAAAAAGGTAAATTGTTTAACTTAATTTATTTTATTGATAACTAGACTTACAAATTTTATAGAAAAATGGTAATGCTTTGCGATCTTAATTTAAAAATGTCGTCTGTTTTTGCTGTAATGAAGACTTTTAGATTTTCTTTTTTAAATTAAAAAGAAAAATGTTGATGATATAACTTTTCAAAGATAAATACATTTAAAATGATATTGAAAAAGTTATTTAGGACACTTTTACACAAAATCTAATGATTCAAATAAACAGTAATTTCTTTGTAAATTTTGTAGTTCTATGCTAAAAGTTTTTAACTTTTATTTTTCAATAAAAAGAAACTATTTATTAATTAAGAATATAATTTAGTTGAATTATGCTGTAGTTTACTAACTTTTTGACTTGATATTATTAATTTAAATATATTTTACAGTCGATACCAAAGTCAGAATCAGAGTCAAAGGAGAAAAGTGAAAAATCTCCATCAAAGAAAGATCAACCGAAAAAAGTAATGACAAGGTCCAACACGGCTACTCCGCCAGCAGCTCCAGTCAAGACAGCTAAAAACAAGAAAACGCCAAAAAGCAGGTCGTCTGCTGAATCATCACCAGTTGAAATTAAATCACCTCCGAAAAACCAAGAAGAATTGTCAGCTTGCTTAGCCGAAGCTGTCACGGCACTTCTCCCAGGTATTAATGCATCTTCGCGATCATCTGGTAGTTCCACTAATCGTAAAAAAGGTAAAGCAAGTGTATATTAAATATAAAAGTGTATATTAAAGTGCATATTAAAATTATTTTTAGAACTGTAATTTAATACCTTATACGTTTCAGGAAGTACAAGTGCTGTTAAAGCAACAGATGATGACAAAGTTGAGACTAAAAAAGTATTTAGTAATAAGGAGATAAGTGTAAGATATCATGGACATCTTGTACAGTTAATATTAACCCCTTCGACTCCAGTATCTGGTATAAGAAATGCTATTACCATACAGGTAAATTTTTATATGATTTTATGCAAAAAGCTTGTATTATACTATAAATTTTAATTTCAGGTAATGAATGAACTTTGTGAAGCATTGTCAATTTTAAATAAAGACGACGATTGTCGAGTAGTATTGTTTACTTCGACGGGAACAAGTTTTTGCGAAGGTTTAGAAGTATCAAACCTTTTACATTCAAGCAAAGAAGAACGCAAAGCTCGAGCAGAAGAAATGGCGAAGACCGTTAAGTAAGAATTCATATCAATCAATTTTACTATATAATGTTATTTTAAATCATAATTACCATAAAAAAAATAAAATTTTTATTATTAATTAAATTAACTTTTTGAAAAAGAAAAGCTCTTGTTCTGGAACTCTTTAAGCATGATAAAATAAAGCTAATAAAGCTGTTGGAGGGTAATCGCGAAACTACCGTCCATACTATAATGCCAATATTTCACTATATTGGTATTACTTTTAGTAACTGAAGAAGACCAGAGTTTGACTTAAAACTACTAAAATGATGATTTGATTAATAAAGAAATTTAGTAGATTTTTTAAAAACATTTATTTTCATTTGTCATTAATTTTGTTAGTTAATCTTTTTATCTTAACTAAAAAAGAAAACCATTGAACGTTACTAAAAAATTAATTTAAATAAACTTTCAGAGAATTTATTAGATGCCTGGCTTCGTTTAACAAGCCACTTGTAGCAGGTGTGCAAGGTGCAGCTATTGGTTTGGGAGTAACGATGCTGCCTTTATTTGATCTTGTGATAGCGAGTGATAAAGCAACGTTCAGCACTCCTTACAGCAAATTAGGACAAATAGCTGAGGGTGCTGCTGTTTTGACACTGTCACACAGTATTGGGAGTGCTGTGGTAAATTCAATATGAATATCAACATATTACATTTTTCAAATTTTAATTGTTAAATTTTTCTTGAAATAAATTCTATAATATATATTTTCTAGACAAATGAGTTGCTGTTGGGTGGCAGAACCTTAACAGCCAGTGAAGCCTTAAGAGCAGGGCTTGTCACAAGAGTTTTATGGCCAGATAGGTTTCAGGGTGAACTTTTGCCTTCGTTAAAAACGATGAGTGAACAATCAGCGCAGGTAAATATTTTATTATTGTTTTAAATTTGATGATAAAATTGTAATTTATTAACTTGTTTAATTATCACGATAATAAAATTATAGTCAATGGAAGCCACCAAAGCTTTATTGCGACATGGTCTTCGACAGAAGCTTGAATTGTCTTTGGAATCAGAGAGCTTACTCTTAGTGCAGCATTGGTGTTCGTCAGAATGTCAAGAGGCTATTAAAGTCTACATTGAAGAAAAGGGTCAGTGAATACAAATTATAGATAAGACTCATCCTTAAAGTAAAAGAAAATCTTTTTCTAATTTGAAGAAGAGGTAAAATCTCTCGTGTGTCACTTTTTGATGGTGATAAATAGAGTGATTTGATTATTAATAGCTGATGGACAGTTGTGTTGTCAAAAATTAACGCGGTAAAAAAAGAAAAAAAATTATGAAAAATCAATTGATTATTTCAGTAGTGTAATTTTATTTTTTTTATTTCCATGTATTTAAAATATTTCTAAATTGTTCTGTCACTTGATTTGTTAAAATATTTATTTGAACTTTAAATAATCGCTACAGCAATAACGATAATCTTTTTTTACATTGTAAAAAATGTAATTTTTTTGCACCAATTTACACACAGTGTGTAACAAAAATATAAGTGGATGTGATAAACGAAATCATTCATTTGCAAATATTTGTACTGTAGATTGCGGATTTTTCAATAAATCCTTTACTTTTGAAATAAACCTAAAATAGACATAGTGAGTATGTGGAGATGTGCGCAAATGCCAAAATTATGATTGCATCTAACGATGAATGATTTATTTTACCTATTTACAAGTAAAAAACTTTGTAAAAGTGGCTACTACAAGATGGAGTATTTTAATATCGTACTTGTAAGTTTAGATATAGAGGTATATTATATACATAAGCATTTTGTCGAAAATTTATGTTAGTAAAAGACTACTGTTGGATTTAAATAAAAAAAAATCCAAACGCTAGATTGTTTTTATCGTCATTACTATTAATCTTAATAGCCTTTTGTTTAAAACATTATTTTCGTTTAAACATATTTTGATTTATTTGTAATTCTTTATTAACTGAATTGTTATTTTTGTGTACCTATGTGTCGTATATGCAAACACTAAAAATAAGTGCTACTAATATCTTTATCATTCAACCATATTAATCTTGTTTTTGAGGTAAATTAATTTTATGTTAAAATTATGAAAAAGTTATATATTTTTTATACATTGTTGTTATATAACGTCTTTAACCAAGTAAAGAATTACAAGCTATTCACATATGATAGATAAATCTAAAATTTTGTAATGGTAATTAGTATAATAGATTTAAGAATCTATTCTTTAATTAAGCTAAAAAAATGTGCTTTTAAAACATTAAATTAATATTAATAAACACATTTTCCATCATTTATTCAGCTAAAGAAAACAAAGATAATGAAATTAATAAAAAATTGTATGATTTTTTTGGAAAATATGAACAATAAGGAATATAAATCGTTTTTTGTACAATAATTGTTTTTTTTTTTTTTATTACTGTAAGCATTATCTTTATAAATATCCATTTTCAATAATAAAATTTGAAAATTTCATAGAACCGTCATCAAATTTTCTAAATTAATTTTTTTGTAAAAAGTGATAAAATTATTAATCACTGTAAAACGACAATATTAAAAATATTATAAAAACATTGAATTTATCAAAAAAAGGTCATTAATAAAAAAAAAAGAAGAAGAAAAAGTGATAAAAAAGTAATTAATTCGATTTTTTAAAATCATACAATTGCAATCATCTCTCAAAAATTAAAAAAGTTCATTACTCTCAACATTTAATTTTTTTATCTTATACAAATTACCAAAAAATCAAATCGCTAAATAGCACAGTACTTGCAAGTTGGTACACGAATTGTTAGACATACAAGAAACAGAGTAACGTAAACAGTATTAACGTTTTCCCAAAATATACCTATGTGTCGTATTACATTCATATACCTACACAGGAGGATGATCGACGCGCCGAAAAAATCAACGACCGACGACACTTACCTATATATATATACTTACATCCCTGGCATCGTTTCTATTTTTCGATCTCGCACGTTACGTTGTATACGTACAGTAAAGTTCGCGCGCAAGCTCTCACTCTTTATACTTATACTTACGTACATTCACACATTATATACATACTCATATTATCGCCCACGCCTTACACACATACACACACATTTGTATTTATGTTGTTTTTTTGTTTTTTTTTTTTAACAGCTCAAGGATTATAATCTCGTCCGGTGTACATATACCGAGATAAGATAAAACCCTGAGTTTTTGCTTCATTACACAGCAGAAAAAGAAAAAGAAAGAGAGAGAGAGAGAGAGAGAGAGAGAAAGAAAGATAAAGAGAGTGTATACATATCTTTGTCGTGTATAT